>CAUYON010001308.1:0-41850 GCA_963573935.1 Arctocebus calabarensis
GCCAGTAAACACTTGAAAAATGCTCATCATTCCTAATTATTAGAGAAATGCAAATTAAAAACATCCTGAGATATTCTTCAGCAAGAATGCCTATATCATGAAATCTCAAAATTGCAGATGCTGGTGCAGATTTGGAGAGAAAGGAACACTTTTACACAGCTGGTGGGACTGTAAACTAATACAACCTTTTTGGAAGGAAGTATGGAGAAAGCTCAAAGAACTCAACCTAGACCTCCCATTTGATCCAGCAATCCCATTACTGGGCATCTATCCAGAAGAAAAAAAAAATTTTTTATTATAAAGACACTTGTACTAGGCTGTTTATTGCAGCCCAATTTACAATTGCTAAAATGAGGAAACAGCCTAAATGTCCTTCAACCCAAGAATGGACTGGCAAGCTATGGTATATGTATACCATGGAATATTACTCAACCATCAAAAATGGAGATTTTGCAACATTTGTATTAACTTGGATGGAGGTGGAACACATGATTCTTAGTGAAACATCATAGGAATGGAGAAGCATGAATCCTATGTATTCATCTTTGATATGAGGATTAAATGACAATTAATGACATAGTGGGGCACTGAGGAAGGAGAGAGCAGACAGAGAAGGAGGGAGGGGGTGAGGGAAAGAAAATAGTGACTAATTCTCACATAAATTGGATTCAATTTTGACCAAAGTACATTACTTAAACATTAATTTTTAATTCAACTTGTCAATATGTTGTTTAGGATATTGCATCCTCATTTATAAATGAAATATGTTTGTAATTTCCCTTTATAACAATATATTTTTTCCAATTTCAATATCAGGTATATCCAGATCAAGTAGAATGATTTTGAAATATTTCTTCCTTTTCTATTGTCTATAAGATTTGGCATTATCTGTTTTTTGAAACTATCTTTTACTTTTATTTATTTATATAATATTAGTTGTCTATTTTTTGAGACTTTGGAAAAAAATAAGAAGTTAACTGATGACTCCATACTGAGCCTCAGAGACAAAGCACTCTATAATAGACATACTCTTATTTGACAATGTGAATGTTACTTTCTTTGCATTATTATTAATATTGCTTAATATTGCGATGCAGTAATCATCTGTTTTCGTTTCTGAATGTATTTATCTTCGTTCATTCTTTACGAGGTTTTTGTTTTTAGTCCTTATCGTAAACATTGATATTGTTATTAAATTTTAAGCCTTTTTAATTCTGTGAAGGCAAAAAGTTCCCATTGAAGTACTGATCTTCTTAATTTGTGCCTAGGGTTTTGGAATCATGGTAGTAGCAGGAAAGCACACACAGGGACAATGTGGGTGGGATGAGAAGTAGGTCCTCAGAGGAAGGTGCCAGGGAGGCTATTTCCAGAGTGTCCTATGTTCTGGGTTTTGGGTACTTTCCTATTTATTTAAATTTATATTTGCACCTTTTTCTTCATATGAATTATGTATAACTTGAAATTGTGCCTTTACTCTCTAATGTCAAGTGGAACCATTATTCAGAGAGCTGGTGAGCGCCTGCATGGTGATCCTTTCATCCTACCACCAGGTCACACCACCTTCTTCTTGGCTTTATTTAAGTTTCAGGTCTACGTGTTCACAAAGTCACTTCCACTTTTATTCTGCCCAACTGTGGCATGAGACAATAATTGCAAATGGCATTTCAGCCCCTACACACGTATGTCTAATTATTAATACTTGAATGCACTGTTTTATTATTTGAATATTACAGAGACCATAAAAAGAAGTACTTAAAATAATTTATTTTGGAGTGAACTATTTATGCTTTACCAGTCAGGAGCTTAAATATGAATATAAGAATGAAAATTTTAAATGCAATACACTAATAAAAAATAATACTCTGATAGACCCTCAGTGTGTTTCTGAAGTTGACTACTAATCTCATCCCACAAGGGCAACAGAGACTTCTGAGAAATTGGTTGTTACACATAAAAGAGATTAGCAACCACATATGTTTGGAAAATGTTGGGCAAAACCAGCATTAAATGGAGTCTGGTAATCAGCTAATTTACACAACCCCTCTTCTCGTGAAGAAGCAGCCATCCTCTGCAACATATAATAAGCGTATTTAGCCATGGAACCATTTTTGCACGAAGCCCCTGTGTGGGACTGATATTTTTAGGATCCTGATAAAACACTCACTGTGAGTGGCCATGGCATCATCTCAGGTCTGGGTTTACTTCACGTCACTTTCTTTTCATGTCCTGCACCTGTAACTTCCCTTGGCCCATTCCCACCTCTTGTTTTTATCCCTGTCTAATGAATACCTGTAACAGATTGGCCACACCCTTGAATTTAAACTGGAGCACTTATTGCATAACTCCATGCTACAGGGTCAGGTCATGCTGTCCTCCAGGGTCAAGCAGACCTGAGTCTAAGCCTGGCTCCTTCACTTCCACCTCCCAATTGTGCAGCCTAAGGGAAGGTTATGTGACGTTACCTCATTTCCATCATATTTAAGATAAGAAAATAAAAAGTATATACTTTACAGATTTGCTGGGAGATGTAATAAATAGTACTTGTAAAAGGCTTAGTATTGTGTCTGGCGTGCAGTAAGTGTTCAATAAATGTTAGCTGTTATGAAATTTGTGTCTACAGTCACACAAAGGTCAGTGTATTATTCAACCTCATTATAGACACTTCCCTTTATTCCTTCATAGATGAGTGAAGCACCAAGACACTGTGATATGGCTGACTACACACCCTGTATCTGTGCCTTTCTTGGAGGATACTTTTGTGCCCTGGCCCTGCCCATTGCTGGAGATATGGCAGGTCCTCCCCATACCCTTACTCTACCAAATGCCCAGGGCTCTCTACGACTTAAGAGTATTATTGGGAGTTGTGGGGACACACTCTCATAGCACAGCTGAATGGCGGGCATGTAAGGATTCAAGGTTCACACAGGACATCCCTCCACTCGTTTGGTGACTCTGAATTCAAGCTACTTAAAGTTTCACATGTTCAACAATTGTAAAATTGATGAGCAAATTATTGGCCATGGATAGGTGATAGTGTAACTCACACAATGATAGGAGGTTAGTAGGACGGCTCTTGGGGGACCCAGTTGTAGAATTCTTAGTCACCACCACATCTTCTTCAGGAAATCTATCCCAGGGCAAGGGACTTGTGATGGTTCTTTGGCCCCACTCACCTCTAGAGCATGAGGAAGGTGTCCCTCTCACTGGACCTTCTCTCGACCACTTCTGGGCAGCAAAACAAGTATAGAAGCCCCCCAAAAGAGACTAGAACATCCATCGCTCACACATTGTACCCCTTCTGTCTTTTTTGTCCACCAATCTCCCCTAACCTGAGATTCCATCAGGAACGTGCTAGTCCAAATGGAGACTTTATGCAAATCAGGAAAAGCCCCTTCCTCACGACATTTCCCCATCATCTGTCAGATAACCAACCAAATAATGTTTTCAACCTCAGATACTGTACGAAGAGCACCTCTTACATTTGCACAGAGTAGAACTGGCATATTTAAGTTCTTGAGCCACCAAAATTAATCCCACCTTTTTTTCTTGGACTTGGATAAGGTCCCTTTTTAAAAAGATGCTTTCTCTAAATCCCTAATTTTCCCTTTGAAAGGCATTTACCTTTGGTGGTAAAAGATAAAAAGGGGACTGAGAGAAACATAATCACAAGTCAATTTATATCAAATAATTTTGATAATATGCATGCTGAAAAGGACCTGGAAACCCTTGATAAAACAATCCATCACTGTTATGATGTAAGAGTTTCTAGTGACCTCCTTAGCTTTAAGCAGAAATAATAAACTTCTTCTCTGAGTGTTATCTGAAGAACTCTTCTCATCACCCAGATGCTCTCAAGATGGACTAGCTTCCTGAGTATCCATATAGCGCTTTCTTCCACTTTCAAAATGTACTCTTCATCTTCTCTAAGTTTTGTTATTTAGCTATTTGTTCAGAGAGAAAGAAAGAGTAATTATAGAGATAGACATATACACTGTCTTAGATTTTTAAAGCATTTATGTCTAAATTGTCAGCTACATGTAAACAGGATCAGCGCGCCTCCAAGTGGCCTCCAGGACAGAAAAACCTGAAAACTTGCGCATATTCTTGGCCCACTCCTGACCTATTGAGTTAAAAAAAAAAAAAAAGGTCATAAGGCCAAGTAATCCATGCTTGAACCACCAGTCCAGGTGGTCCTGACATTGGCTAATGTTTGAGAATGACTGCTCCAGACACTAGATCAAGAAGAGTCATATCAGGATCAAAGAGAAATGTACTATCCAGAGCAATCTACAGATTCAACACAGTCCGCATTAAAATACCAACATCATTTTTCACAGATCTAGAAAAAATGATTCTATGCTTTGTGTAGAATCAGAAGAGAGTCCAAGTCCAAAGAAACCTTACGCAAAAAAAGGATAAATCTGGAGGCATTACTGTACCAGACATCAAGCAATAATGCAAGGCTGTAGTAACCAAGCAACATGGTACTGACCCAAAAACACAGATGCAGGCCAAGGGATCAGACAGAAAACCCAGATGTAAAACATCCTCATATAGCCACTTGGCCTTTGACAAAACAGGCAATAACATATCTTGGGGGACAGAATTTACTCAATAAATGGTGCTGGGAAAATTGGATAGACACGTGTAGAAGGTTGAAACAAGACCTGCCCCTCTCACCACTCACTAAAATTAATACATGATAGATCACAGTGTTAAACCTAAGGCATAAAACAATAAGAATTCTAGAATAAAATGTCAGAAAGACTCTTGTCAATATCAGCTTAGGCAAAGAATTTATGTAGAATACCCTAAAGGCAATCATAGCAACAACAAAAATTAACAAATGAGACCAGAGTAACTTAAAATACCTCTGCACAGTGGAGGAAACAACAGAGTAAATAGAGTGGGAGAAAATATTTGCATGCTATATAACCAGAATCTATAAAGAACTCAAGCAAATAAGCAAGGAAAAAATCAAACAACCGCATTAAAAAGTAGACAAAAGACATAAATACAAGCTTTTCAAAAGAAGATAGACAAATGGCCAATAAAAGTATGAAAAAATGCTCAACATCTCTAATCATTAGGGAAATAAAATCAAATGACACAGTGATAATCTCCTAACTCCAGTGAGAATGGCTTTTATTAAAAAATCCCCAAACAGCAGTTGTTGGCATGGATATAGAGAGAAAGGAACTCTTACACACTATTGGTGGGACTGCAAAGTGGTACAACCTCTGTGGAAAGTATAATGGAGATTCCTCAAAAAAACTACAAGTAGACCTACCATTTCATCCTGCAATCCCACTATTGGGTATTTACCCTAAGGGGAAAAAAAGCCATTTTATCAAAAAGGTACAGGTACTCAAATGTTCATTGCAGCACAATTCACAATTGCAAAGATGTGGAACCAACCCAGTGCCCATCAATATAGGAGTGAATTAGTAAAATGTGGTCTATGTGTACCAGAGAGCACCACTCAGCCATTTAAAAAAAAAAAAAAAATTAGGGAACTAACATCTTTTGTAACACGACTTGGATGGTATCCTTACATCCTTCTAAGTATCACAAGAATGGAAAAACAAACAACAAACACCAACTGTACTCACTATTAAATTGGAACTAATGGATCAAAACCCATGTGCACATCTGCTAGTCAAACCCAAAGGAAAGCAAGCAGGTGAAAGGGGGCGGGAGAGGAAGGGTAAATTCATACCTGACTGGTGCAATGCACACTGTCCAAGTGAGGGGCACACTTACAACTTTGACTCAAACTTTACAAAAGCAATTCATGAAATCAAAACATTTGTACCCCCATAATATTCTGAAATAAAAACAAAAATATTTTAAAAACCACATAAAAGAAAATAATTCTTCACTCTACCAACAGATGAGATTTAACAACAGTCGGCTGTCCCCACATCGGTTAACTTGGGGATAGATTGATTCTTCAGCTAAATCTTCTCTGAGCTCCCGGTGTGCGCCCTGGCTGGCCCTGGAGGCCTCAACACTCACTTTCCAATTTTCACACAAAACCTGTTGTTCTGAAAACCAGTTCCCAGGACCCTGAGACAATTTCCTACTGCTCCTGGTGCTACAGTTGGTCACTAGTTCCCATACTCTTGTTTTGTTATTTGCATCAGGAGTCTTGACTTTAAGGAACTCCAGTCCTTGACAAGTGTCATTTTGACTCCATCCTCAAATAGGTGGTGCCAGCCTGAACTGGACTTGAGTCTGACCTTCTACTCAGTTAAATGTTCTGGCTGACTAACTGCTGCCCCAACAACCGCTTTCCCCATGTAGTGCCATTTATCTCCAGTCTACCCTGCAGAAGGCTACCTCACTCACTAAACCTAGTATATCACGGTGATTCTTTTGATTTTTCTTATATCCAAAATCTAGCCTCCAAATTCAAATGATTCCACTAAAGCAGTAATTGTCACTGTTGTTATAAAAAGAAGTGACACCCCCAAAATTCATATATCGAATCCCTAACCCCGAATATGTCTCTGTTTGGAGATAGGGCCCTTAAGGATGCAATTAAAGTTAGATGAGGTCAGAAGGGTGGGGCTCTACTCTAAAGGAGTTTTGTCTTTATTAGAAAAAGACAGCAGGGATCTCTTTCTGTCCGCATTGGCACAGAGAAAGGCCATTCACAAACCAGGAAAAGAGGCTTCATAACCCAAGGACTTCCAGCTTCCAGAACAGTGAGAAAAATAAACATTTGTTGTTTAAGCCTCCCAGGCTGTAGTGTTTTGTTATGGCAGTCTGAACTTACTAATACAACCACTGTGAATCAGAAATACCTGAGGGGGGATTTAAAAAATACATACCCCCCTAGAGAATGATTTGTCTGAGGTGTGGCCCTTGTATTAATACTTTTTAGAGTCTTCCAGATTATTCTGTGTCCAGCCAAGGTTGAGAACCACTAGCAGTGCCCTTGGTTTGTAGAACTGAACCCCTGGGCCTATTAAAAAAAAAAAAAAAAAGCCTGTCCCATTGACATAACTTAAGAGGATATCTTTAAATTTAGACAGATCTGTTCTCCTATTTCAAGGAATCCCCAAATAGATAAGGAAGGCATGGTTATAGCTTGCCAGCTTGAGCAACAGAATGTAAACTGAGCTTGAAATTAAAATAACTTTAGAATAAATCAGCTCAAGATTTTTTTTTGTAATAACATATTAAAGATCTCTTATTTTTCTGTTGGAAGAAACTTTCTAAGAAAGAAGCAAAATTAGAAAAGAAACCCTTATCAGCCCTGTAAAGAAGACAGGGTCCTATCTCGGAATATAATATTCATGAAACATTATCTGAGTTTGAACTAAACTACAAGAAGCTGCCAATAATCCACATAGCTCACCTTTTAAAGAGAATGTATGAGATGATTACAAGTACATAGAAAGTGTTTGGGGAAGAAAAAATCCCACCAATATCCCCAATTGGAAGGCCGGTATATTGGATAAGGTTTAATTGCCAAAAATAAGATGCACACTAGTTATTAAAAAAACAGGACCTAATGCAGGAAATTATGTACTTCCAAAACTGGTAGAAATTCAGGAGGAACAGGACTGAATCTGAACAGCTCCCAAAGCCACAAGGCCTCTAAAAGCTACCTCTGCATAAACCTCATTCCACAAAACCATAGTCTAAGCTTTCGCCCAGGCCTTGAAACCATACAACTTCCGTCACCCCCTACAGAAGCAAAAGAATGTCCAATGTCCATGAAAAAATACCCATGCGACTCAGTTACTAATCAATGTATCACAAAAAAAATGCTTCTGATTGGTGTAATCTAAATCAAATCCAGAACTCTAGCTGCAAGGAAGCCTGGGAAATGTGTTTTTTAGCTTCTCAGCCTTTGGTTCTAGAAAACTAAAACGTTCATTTTAAAAGCCACTTTTGGTCTATTCAACAACCACACACAATCTATTTTCTATGCTTGTGTTTCCAAAGAACAAAACAACCTCCCGAATGCCCATACCTACTGTGGTCTTCCCCTGCAGGCTAGCAGGTGCAGAAGACCTGGAGAGTTTCTAATGCCCCAGCCAGGCCCTCCTCCTGGCTGCCCCTTGATAACTGAGGTTGACCATGCCTGCCAATGTAGGACTGGCCTCTTCTTCATGAGGAAGCCAGTACTAGTCTCCTTTTCCAATTAAGCTTTTGTATTCCCCTAGAGCTGTGATTTTTAACCGGTGTGCCACGGCACATTGGTGTGCTGTGAGAGAACCTTAGGTGTGCCATGAAATTTTTTAAATCCCATTAATTAGATTATTTTCCAAAGGAGTTCAAAGTACAGTAAGCATATTCTTTTTTTCTTTTTTTACCCTTTTAGTTTTTGATCAAGAAAAGTTAAGCGTGCCTCAGAAGTTTAACTCTAGCACACCATGAGCTGTTTCTCTGCCACAGTCAAATAACAACACAATATTCTCAGCTGTTATTTGAACTATAGGTTCAAGTGTGTCATGAGACAAAATAAGGTTAAAAACACTGTCCCCGAGGATGCAATGTTTTCTGAAATATTTAATTTATTTATTTATTTATTTATTTATTTATTTATTGAGGCAGAGTCTTACTCTGTTGCCCTAGGTAGAGTGCTGTGGCATCATAGCTCACAGCAACCTCAAACTCTGGGGCTCAGGTGATCCCCTTGCCTCAGACTCCTGCATAGCTGGGACTACAGTTGCCTGCCACAATGCCCGGCTACTTTTTCTATTTTTTGGTAGAGATGAGGTCTTGCTCTTGCTCAGGTTGGCCTCGAACTCCTGAGCTCAGGCTATCTACCCGCCTTGGCCTCCCAGAGGGCTAGGATGACAAGCAGAGCCTGAAATTTCAGCATCAGGAAGCGAAATGCTCTAAGTAGGTCATTTGATGTACTAGTTAGAGACGCCATTCCCAAGCCTCTCCCTTGGTGTAGGCTCCTCGTATTCTGCTGTGGGAGAAACACCTGGTTCCCTGGCTCAGCGTAAACAGCACACGTGTAAGAACAGCAGCCCAGCCTCCCCAGGAGCTGCTTCTCACACGCTGCAGAGCTCAGTCTCAGGAGGCCAGTCCATCATCGCACACAGGCAGCCGCTTCTGGAAGGATATTGCCAGCGAATCCTGTCTGTACCAACCTGATACCTTATTTCTTTTGCTATAAAATTAGTTCTCTGGTAAGAAAAAAGTATCGTGTGGGGTGGAGTGAATGAGCCATTTTGTAAGTCATCAGACATGTGCTGGCAGAAGCATAGTGAGCAGAGAAGGCAAATCCACGTCCAGATTAAATAATTCATTTCCCGGGAGAAAAATAACTGCCCTCTCCGCAAATGGAAGGGCTTAATATAATCCATCCACCACAATCCCCCTAGGCATCGTTCTCTGTTCAGAGCCGTTTGGGCGGTTAGCTGATAGGGAACCATATCGGCAGGGGAGGACTTCCTTCTCCCCGTCTTTCAGTAACAGCCCTGAGCAAACCTGGAAAGCTTCAGCAGCCAGGCACCTTTAGCTCACGCCACACATGGTGAGACCCCGTCCTGAAACGGGCTGTCTTCTTTCTCACGGGAACAGAAGGCCCCCATCCTGGGGAGGGTTGAGGGAGAGCGGAACCGTCAGGGCTTGCACAAGCCCTGTGTGTGTTGCACTTTCACTGGAGGGGGAGGAGCTGACGGATACTCCCCGATTTGTGACTCGGTGCCTCAGATAATACCTGGTCCTTGAGAAATAGTTCAGTTTGCACAGATATCTGGAGGCTCTTTGCTTAGATAGCTAGCCTCTTCCACACTCAAATGGCACACCCAGAGCTGTTTCTCGAAAGGCAAATAGTTGCCAGAGAGAGCACAGCCAGTGTGAATTATTCTGGTTGTTGAAAACACCGTGTTTTGCTGTTTATAATGGACTTCCGTGTTCTGGGCCCCAACTTTCAGGAAAACGCCCCTTGAGAAAGTGGCCGGAAGAGCTAAAGCTTGCCTGGTCAATGTGCAGATCTCAGCACCCCCGCAGGTGGCCACTCTGCGAAGGCTGCCCCTCCCCCTTCCCTCCCAGCCACACTGGGGAGCTGCCCAGAAGACAACACAGATGGCTGGTGGGCGGGACGCATCTGAGGCCACTTAGCTCACGAGCAGCCAGATGGCACCTGAGGCCTGCACAGGGTGCCCAGTCCCCGGCCCTAGCCCCTCAAGCTGCGGCTGCCTCACTGTCCTTGCCACCGCCCCCACCCCAGGTTGCTGTGCTGGGTATGGGTGGGAGTCACTCCAGTCTGCTCTCACTGGATTTCAGATCCTCCCGGAGAACCCCACGAGCAGGTGGATCCAGACAGGAGGGCTCGGCGGCTGGGGAGACCCCTGGGCTTCCTTGCTCCTGAGGTACTTCATCCTTATAGTTCCTTCAAAAACTTGGGCAAGAAAGTGTGCATTATACACGTCACAAAATAATACATATGCGCGCACACACACAGAAACTTGTGCCATATAATAATGACATTTTGGCCAACAACAAACCACATATACAATGGTGGCCCATAAGATTACAGTGCTGCATTTACTGCACCTTTTCTATGTTTGGATGCACAAATATTCACCCTGTGTTACAATCGCCTACATCATTCAGCACAGTGACATGCTGTACAGGTGTGGGGCAGTGGGCTGCCCCACACAGCCCAGGTGTGAGCTGGGGCACAGTCTGGGTGTGTGTGAGCACATTCAGTGACGTTCACACAACAGGACCTCATTTCTCAGAACATACCTCCTCATTAAAGTGACACATGACTATACATAAATACTTACGAATGTGTATATAAACTTTATATTAAGAAATTGGAAAAATAACTCCATCATATATATCATGGACCTACAAAAAATACTCTGAGGTCAGACATGAGCCAAAACTGCATTTCTCTCTACGCCCCAGCCTCTATGCTGACAAGTAGGCAACCTTGGGTCCTTGACCTTGCAGCTGGGTCCTCGAGGATTAGTGTTGTCTCTGACCAGAATCAATAACCACTGACAGGGTCGAGTACTTTCCTCTAGCCTGTGCGTCCTCACTTTAGTATCAGCAATGGAAGGAAAGTTCACAGTATATACTTGGGGTGTTTGGGTACCGTCTTTCTTCAAAGATCATGGTTGACTAAAAATGTTGATTTGATGGTGGCCCAGGATGAATAAAAATGCCAGAAATCTCTTGGTGTAATAAACAGGGAAGAATCCAAAGTCACAGGGAGAACAAACAATGATTCCCTTTCATCCAAGAGGCTCTAGGTCCAGGTACTGACTCAGATCTGGAAACTGCCAGGAAGGCCATGATTATAATGCTATCTCGGGTCAGTGTCTGTTCGCAGACCTTGATTTTTAGGGAGCTTCCCATCTATTTCATTCCTAGGTCCCTAAGATCAATAGGCCACCACTGAACACATGTGCTATCAAACCACTATTGCCTTTCTGCCTTTAGAGGTAACTGTGCTAAGCCAGAATGGGGTGGTGAGTGTCACACTTAGCCTTTGCTACATAAAATCCTTTCATTCCCACTGAAGTTGAGATTCTGTTTGAGTAGCAGCATGTTCTGTTTTTATTTCCAGCCTACAGAAGATAGCCATGGCTTATCAAAAAAGTACCCTCATCAATGCATTTATGAATGAATTGTATCCTGTTGAGAGGCATAGTTATAAAGCAATTGAGCAGATCAGACTTATTAAAAGC
Organism: Arctocebus calabarensis; assembly: GCA_963573935.1. Lineage (NCBI taxonomy): Eukaryota > Metazoa > Chordata > Mammalia > Primates > Lorisidae > Arctocebus > Arctocebus calabarensis. The sequence goes on from CAUYON010001308.1 coordinate 11,676, forward strand.
AGTCTAAGACTTGCATTTCTTCTTTTCTAAATAGGAATTTACAGCATCTCAATTTAATTTTAGCCTAAGCCACCATTAAGATTCAGCAAGTCATCAGACGAAACAGAAACATTCAGATGCTCAAGCTACACAGTGAATCCTAAATCTCTGGTAATTATGTCCACACCAGTGAATTTAGCTGTGTCAAACCTTTGGTCTAGTATTTTCAAAATCCATTTCCCACACATAATCTTCAATCTTCTGCTGTTATAAATATATTAGCAAAATCATTTAACTCCTTTCACTTATAAGCCTCTCCCCCATCCCCAATGCTTGACATTCTATTGTTTCCTAGAACTTGTGAAGATCTTTGGCTATAGGTGTAGAAGCAATAAGGGTAGTAAAGAAATTGTAGGAGAACTGCCTCTAACAAGCTGCTATAGGGTCTTCAGTTAAGGCAAGACCAACATTCAGCTGCCAAGGACACTTGGTAATGTTTGGGGTACAGAGTATGCATATTTATTCACGTTCTCCTAAATGACATCATTTTAATGATGGGCACTTTTTCTAAGGCAACATTTTCAATTTTGTGAAACATAAATGATAAAACTGTAAATTCAACCTCCCAACAACCTGAACTTTCCATCTGATTTCCATCTAAACGTGTCCTGAGGCTAAAAAAGATAAGAGATTCCTTAGGAAGTAAAGAAATTCCTTGATTCTCGGACAATTTCTAAAGCTGAGAATTTAAAATATTGAGCCTATCTCTTTCTTTTATTTCACAAGCACAAAGATAGCTACCCCAAGGTCCCCTTCTCACTCACATTCCCTGTGATGCTCTTGCCTTCAACAGGCACCTTGTTTCAGATGACCAGAGGTAACATTTTAAGTAACTGCCTACTAGATGCCATAACAGCCTTTAAACACAAAAAGTCCTATATTTTGTTGTTGTTGTATGCTATCACCTACAACCACTTCTGGTACTAATTACTTTATCACTTGGGCTCAGTTGTGCACACAGACTCCACTTTAACTACTTTGAGAGTTTTATCCAGGGAATTAAGTGCTTGCGTAAATTTGAACAGCTGTGGGAGCAAGCCCCAGGCTCACCTCCCAGGACCAACTCCTAGACCTCAGCACCAGCCAGCCTCTACTGTGAATGACAAGGTTACCATTACCTGCTCAAGAAGATAATAAATCAGGAGTTTATTTTTTACTATTTCTGATGCTAAACTAGTACAAAAACTCCAGTCCAGTCATAGATAATCCAGAAAAAGGCTCTCCTACTGGGGCACAGCCTTAGTTCTTTCCTTACCCACCACAGAAATCAACATGACTAGACACACAGATAATTGGCTATTGAAGGTGGAAAGCAGCATACTGACGTATCGCCAGCCTCACAGATGTCCCTCCAAGTGTGGATCAAGATAACACAAATTTTATTTCCTTCAACTGATCAAAAATACGATTGCTGGCCACGTTTATCAGTGACTCAGATGAACAGATCACACACCCAGGTAGAATTTTTCAGCCAGAAACTTGAAAGGGACAACAGATAGAGGTGAGAAGAACCAAAAGAGATACTGTGTTTACTAAAACAAACTAAAAAAATCTCTGATATTGAGTACGTGAGAAATAATTCCAGGTTTAACATTTTAAAAAAACGTTTAACAATTTAAAAAAAGAATTCCAGGGAAGTAAACCATTCCACTGTAACAGCACATAACACTAAATTCTACCAAGGTTCCAGTGTTAATAAATTTCAAGTATATTGCATCCAAATCCCAGCATTTAGAAATTCGATATGAACATAAATAGGATGGAAACTGCCAGGGTGGAAAAAGTAGGGAAACACATTTAAAGTGGGGTTTTCAGATGCCTCAGAATCACCTGCATGACCTCTTAAAATATAGATTGCTGGCCTCCAACCCACAATGTCTGATTCAAGAGGTCTGGGATGGAAGCCCAAGAATTTTCATTCCTAGTAAGTTGCTTATGCCACTTATTTGGGGCCCACACTGAGAGTCACTGACTGAGTGTGACTTACAGCTTAATTTGTGGGAGTGTTCTAACTGGACTCAGAGAAGCAAGGAGAGTAGGAAGCCTCAGTTGACAACATGGGGCCATAATGTAACCAGAGAGAACTTCTGTCAAATAAATAGCAGAGAAAACCAATACAGAACTTCTATCTCTCTAAAGAACAAAAAATAAAAGCATCACACAAAAATGACAGAAGAACACAATTCGGAAGAGATAATTTCACAATTACAAACAAGTGTTTAAGAAATACAGGCAACTCCTTCAACCTGTCACAGAAATTAGAGAAATCAAGGACTCTATAAAATAAGAAATGTAAGAAGAGATGAGATGATGACAAAATGAGATGAAGCGAGACCTGCCAAGAAGAGATGAGACGACAACAGAATGAGATGAAGAGAGACTTGGCCACAAAGAGATGGATGATGACAAAACAAGATGAAGAGAGACTTGGCCAAGAAGAGATGGTTGATGACAAGATGAGATGAAGAGAAACCTGCCAAGAAGAGATGAGATGACAACAAGACAAGTTGAAGAGAGACCTGCCAAGAAGAGATGAGAAGACGACAAGATGAGATGAAGAGAGACCTGCCAAGAAGAGATGACGACAAGACGAGATGAAGAGAGACCTGCCAAGAAGAGATGAGATGACAAGACAAGATGAAGAGAGACCTGCCAAGAAGAGATGGGTGACGACAAGATGAGATGAAGAGAGACCTGCCAAGAAGAGATGAGATGATGACAAGACGAGATGAAGAGAGACCTGCCAAGAAGAGATGATGACAAGATGAGATGAATAGAGACCTGCCAAGAAGAGATGACAAGACGAGATGAAGAGAGACCTGCCAAGAAGAGATGAGATGACAAGACAAGATGAAGAGAGACCTGCCAAGAAGAGATGAGATGACAAGACGAGATGAAGAGAGACCTGCCAAGAAGAGATGGATGACGACAAGACGAGATGAAGAGAGACTTGCCAAGAAGAGATGAGATGACGACAAGACGAGATGAAGAGAGACCTGCCAAGAAGAGATGGATGACGACAAGACGAGATGAAGAGAGACCTGCCAAGAAGAGATGAGATGACGACAAGACGAGATGAAGAGAGACCTGCCAAGAAGAGATGGATGACGACAAGATGAGATGAAGAGAGACCTGCCAAGAAGAGATGAGATGACGACAAGACGAGATGAAGAGAGACCTGCCAAGAAGAGATGAGATGATGACAAGACAAGATGAAGAGAGACCTGCCAAGAAGAGATGAGATGATGACAAGAGCAGATGAAGAGAGACCTGGCAAAGGAAAGGCAAGAGCTGAAGGTAATTAAACACCTCTGGAGAACTCAGAATTTCCAGGAGTGAAAAGCAGGAGAACAGAAAAGAAAACAAAATCCACAATGCAAAGGAGAGTCTTGAGAAAATCATACAGAAGTAAAAACAGAGGGTGCAGGAGAAGAAACATTAAAGAGAAATGATGCCTGTGACGTAAAAGCAACAGAGCTGCAACGTGCAGTTAGTGCACCCGAAGAAAACAGCAAAATAATCAGAAAAGGAAATTTTTTTGAGTATGTTATGCCAGAGTTAGGTTCTGATTGGAAAAACCCTGCATGTGATCAAAAAGAATTATATCGTGGCAGTTTAAGGTTATCGAATATACACGAGCACTCCTGAGCAGAAGCAGCAGATCACCCAGGTTCACGGCACTGATACTCCACTCAGGGGCATGGACTTGGCTTCATCGCTGCCTTGTTGGAACAATCCACAGAGCTGGGTCATTCTCATCTATCTTCAGATCTCAATGTCAAACTCTCAGAAATCTTTCCTGACCTTCCTCTATAATGTTGATCTTTGAATTGTTATCACTGCACCCTAATTATTTGCTTCTTGACCATTATGGTTGCTTATTGCTTTTAAATTGTGAAACATAGTCTGTTAATTATCAGTAACTTTCGGGCGGTGCCTGTGGCTCAAAGGACTAGGGCGCCAGCCCCATACGGTGGGTTCAAACCCAGCCCCAGCCAAAAAAAAAAAAAAATACACAAATTATCAGTAACTTTCCATTAAAATTTATGTTCCACAGAAAAAGGAAACATATTTTCTTGGTTGACTCCTGTGTTCCTAGCATTTACTATAGAAGTTGGCACATCGTTGGTAGTCAGTAAATGTGTTAAATTAATGAATAGATAAATATAAAGTTGATTAAGATCATAGTTAGACTGACAGGTAAAAAATGAAATTAACTAAAAAGTATAGAATTGGACCCAAGCCTATATTGGAGCTTCTAAATACATTAAAACAGCATTATAAGGTGGGGAAGCATTGTTAGCCATTTGGAAAAATAAATAGGATTCTATCTCTTGAGCAAGTAGTTTTTGGAAAAGTCAAGGAATGGTGAATAAATCAGCATAGAACATAAAGAAGGAAACAGATTCAGAAAATCAGATGCTCATCATGTCAGAAAATACTAAGCCATCAGGAATTGGAAGATATCTTAGGAAAGTTTTCCAATGAGACATGGAATAGAGGGTTATACAAGTCTTATTTAATTCTGAAAAGAAATCCAACATATGGGTTACATAAAGAGTAAAGCAAGAAGTTAAAGAAGAAAAGATGACCAGTTCTGATTCTATACAAATTTAAAACTATATTACAAAAGTAATACCATAAGTAAGATTGAACAACAAATGACAACCCAAATGAAAAGTTACAATATATTTAGTAAATAGTTATTATTTCCAGTATATAAATGACACTCCCAAGACAGTAAGCAAATGAAAGTTACCGAAAGACACAAAGAGACAATTATACACACATCATAACCAAGGATTCTACTCTCCCATATACATGTGTATACTATATACTTTATATTGTGTATATTTAGATGTGTATAGTGTATATTTTGTATTGTGTATATATGTGTATACTATATACTTTATATTATGTATACTTAGATGTACATTGTGTGTATATATTTATATACACATATATGTAAGCTGGCATTAACTATAGTCAAAGGCATGAAATATGTTGAAATATTATTTTTTACTCCTCAGATTTATAAAGTTTAAAAAGATGGTAACATCCAGAGTTAGCCAGAATGCAAGGAAGCTCAAATACGAAAAGAAAGTTTATTTAGAAATATATTTTATAAAAACTGACCCTTTGATCTAACAGTTTCACTTTTAACATTTTTCTCTTTTTTAACTGCAATTTCAATTTAGCATGTCAAAAAGAAAACTCATACAATAAAACTCGCTAATGTCCCAATTTTTCTCATCTTACTAAATGGCACCCTGGATAGCTAACTGTTCCAGAAAGAAGTTTTTCATCTCTGATTCCTTTATCCTCGCTTCTTATTGTCGGTTAATCAACACGTTTTTTTCCAACTCTGCCTCCAAAATCTCACAAATTCCTTCCCTCTTCTCTCGACAGTTCATACCCATAATGTATCTTCCCTGTGTTCTCACAGTTGCTTCCTAATTAATCTTTTTTAAAAACCTATGAATTGTTTGTTTCCAGAATTTTCCATTTAATATTTTCAGACTGTGGTTAACCCTGGGTAACTGAAACTAATTAATCTTGTTTCTATTCTCATGCTACATAATCTGACCCCAGCTCTGAAGCCAAAATTAAGGTCTTTGCTCACAAGGTTTTGCATTTTAATGAATGCTTAAAGTTTAGCAATTTCTCCCACATTTAAAAACTGACCACAAAACAAATTTTTCTTGATTCCACATTCCATTCTAGTTTTCATTTTATTTCTCTGCTCCCTTTTACAGCAAAAAAAAAAAAAAAAAACCCTGTGCCTTATCTATAATCTGTCTCTATTTCCTCATGTTTCCTTCTCACAATCCCTCATCAGACTTTGATCAATATCTCCTTCCAAAACGTCTTTTGCACGAACTTTACATTATGAAATCCAATGATCGATTCTCAGTCCTTTTCCAACTTGACCCCCAGCACTATTACTGGTCGTGACCTTTTCCCTCAAAGACTTTCTTCACTTGGTTTTGAGACACCACCTTTCTGACCTTCCCCTTTGGTGACTCTGTCTCTGAATGTCGGAAGTCCCGGGCTCCCTCCTCAGGCACCTTCTCTTCTCTCTGCTTACTCATTCCTGGTTTCATCTATTCCTACGACTCTGAATATTACCCAAATCTTAATTATCACCAGATTTATATCTCCAGACCTGACCTTGAGATCAACTGTGAATTCAATATCTTCACAGAAAATTCCACAGCTTAATAATCAACGCAAACCCCATATTTTTCTCTTCATTTGGGAGAAAACCCATATTTCTCCCTTGGCCTTCACTCCCTCTGAAACCACCCCTCAATTATATAAGGTGAAAATATTGGTGTCTTCCTTGGCTCCACTTCTTCTCTGAGACTCCATGTCCACCCCTTTGGTAAATCCTCATAGCACTCCCTTTTCAGTCCATTGAAAACCCGATAACGTCTCACCACTTCTGCCGGTGTCATCAGGTCAAAGCCACTCTCATGTCTTGCCCAGACTGTCATAATTGCCTCCTGATTGTCCTCACCACTTTCATCATTTTCTCCTTCCCACAGTAGCTAAGTTGATCTTTTTAAAATATAGGAGATACTCTGGGAGGCCGAGGTGGGTGAACCACCTGAGCTTAGGAGTTCAAGACTAGCCTGAGCAAAAGCGAGATCCCCCCCTTTCTAATGAAAATAGAAAAATTAATCAGGCATTGTGGTACATGCCTGTAGTTGCAGCTACTCAGGAGGCTGAGGCAAGGGGATCCTCTGAGCCAAAGAGTTTGAGGTTGCTGTGAGCTGTAACGCCACGGCACTCTACTCAGGGCACAGAGTGAGACTCTGTCTCAAAAAAGAAAAAAACAAAAATACAGGAAATGATATTATTCTCCTACTCGAAACGTTCTAATCTCTTACTATTATATTTAGAAGAAAAACTAAAATCTTCACCGTGCCCTTCAAGGACCCGGCTACTATCTCTTTGTCTCCATCTTAACACTACATGCTTTGAGTCTAGCCTGGATTGTTTAGGCCCATCAAGTACAAGATCAGTGATCCCATCATCTCTTCTGCCAAGAGTAATCACCCACCATACATTGGCTTGGGTCATTTGTTCACTGCTTTTAAGTGTCCTCTCCTCTAAGAAGGCTTCCAGGTCGCCCTACCAAAAACAGCACACACACATAACCCACTACCCTGCTTTAATTTTCTATATATGGACGTACGTTGCTACCAGACATTCTATTATATGAAGCTAGAATGTCTGCTTGAAAAGGACAAGGACTTCCTCTGTTTGGGGAATTACTGAATTCCTAGCACCCGTATATTCTAGGGCATAAAACATGGTCTGCATGAAACAATTGCCCCATAAATATTTGATGAAAAATAAATTGAACAAACGAACAGCTCCCTTGATTCTTCACCTAAAATCAGTACTGTTGCTGCATTTAAATTCCTCAAACAGCATTTAAAACTTTGGAAAAAATTCCACTTAGAATAAAATCTAACATCTAATCAAAGTGGTGAGACCCTGGGGTCAGCATCTGTCCACTCTCTGTCCTATGGCCTTCCTCTTTCTCTGATACTCTCTCTGCTACCCTTTATACTAAGCCACACTCACCTATACTTCCGTTCTTCAATCACTCCCAGGTCATCCCAAATCAGGGAAACTCTCTTACCAGCTCTTTCATTCCAGGTCTCTGCTAAAATCCTTTTTCCTTATAAAGGCCTTTATTAACCACACTCAATGTGCCTCCCCCTCTCATTCAGTTACTATCATATTTACTTATTTTATTTTCTTCACACACATATGACTCTTTGTAACTATCTTGATTGCCTATTTGTTTGACTTGTCCTTGAGAATGCAAAATCCATAAATGCTGAGGCCTTAAACGTCTCATTAACTACAGTATAACCCTCTGTCCCCAGTGCCTAGAAGAGTGACTGACACAGGGAAAACACCCAGTAAAAATTTACTATATGAATGAATGGGGCCGGGGCTCACACCTGTAATCCTAGCACTCTGGGAGGTTGAGGACAGTGGATTGCCTGAGCTCATGAGTTCTAGATCAGCCTGAGTAAGAGCGAAACCCCATCCCTACTGAAAATAGAAAAATGAGCCAGGCATTGTGACAGGTGCCTATAGTCCCAGCTAGGGAGGCTGACGCAAGAGGTTTGCTCGAGCCCAAGAGTTTGGGGCTGCTGTGAACTATGACACCATGACACTCTACCCAGGGTGACAGAGTGAGACTCTGTCTCAGAAAAAATTAATAATACATATGTGTTTATCTCTTTGAATCTACATCATTTATAAAGGCTCAAAATGGAAAACAATTTAAAATCCCATCAATGCAGAATTAAAGTAATGTCAGGTAAGATATTTACCAAAATATTAGCAATTGCTCTATTGGTAGGACTTCACATACTATTTACTTTCTCTATATGTTTTTTGTAGGTTGTGTTTGTTTGACTGTTTACAATAAACATGTATTATTTGTAATTAGCTATTTATATTTTTAAGGGGATAGAAAGAATGGGGGAGCTCCTTTCTGCTGCATAACACAACTCAAATATTGCTTTGAAACAACATATAAATACCAACCTGGGTGACACTTTGGATTTTAGAAATAGAGAAACGGTAGTGTAAAGTTCTTAAACATAGATCATTTTCTATTTGAAACGATAGGCAGTCTCCAAGTTACAAATATCTGACTTACGTACAACCTTACTTAATAAATGGAGACTACTACAGTAAGTCCCCAAGTTACAAACGACTGACTTATGACTAGCACTTATGAACAGAGGCTATTACAGGTAGTAGGAAAATGTACCTGTTCTGACTTACATACAAATTCAACTTAAGAATGAACCTACCTCATTTGCAACCCAGGGACTGCCTGTATATTAGCATCAAAATTAAACAATCACCAGATGGCTCACCCACCTTTTCTTCTTCCTAATTCATGTTGGCTGAGGAGTTGAATAGAACATTCCCTAAACAATAACTTCTCCCCTTTTCCCTCTCAATCTAGGTGCATGAAAGAATGAACTGTGAGGAACTACTGAGAATTAATGCTGAGTTTTCTTACCTAGATATCATGCATCTTACCTTATACAGAGTACCTACTACACTCCAAATGACACTTTCAAGAAGGTAATAGACATTGGACTTCTTTCAGCTGGGGCAATGGCCCAGTCCTAAATTCTAAGAAGTTCATTTCGTGATTCTCCAGCCAGAGAAAAATCACATCAGAATTTGCCAAAAAGAAGGCACAAAGTAATCCAAGACAGCTTCTACTCAAACGTTCAATAATAACCATGTCATCAGAGAAGCATCAGAAAAAAACCTCAGGAAATCTGAGCGGAACCTTTCCTGGGAAAAGGCATTTGCTCATGACATCGTCGCTGTGACGTGTGGCGTTGTCTTCGTCGCGACAGACTCTGAGCGATTCCTGCAAATCATACTGACACACTTTGTTCTGGTCCAGCATGCAGGATAGCTGCCCTCATGAAACAAGCTACAGAATGTAGTCAAGTTACTTTTCTGACAAACAAAACAGCAGAAAGAAAACTTGCAAGGATTCATTCATATGAGACTGAAACGTGCTTAAGAGCCCAAGAACCAGGCGTTCACTGTGATTCCTGCGGGCACGGCGATGTGCCAAGACTGTTTTCTGACACTTAGCCATAATTGCAGCTAACCACCCTGCTGGGACTCTTCTCCAGGCAGGATCAGAGGCTATGAAGATGCCTGTGTATGTGTGTGTGTATAAATTAATTTCCTTCTGAAGATGTGACATCTCTACCTGTTATAGTCTGTCTACATCTTAAATTTCCATTGAGCATTACCAATTAGTTCACAAAACAGAACTGAAGACTGAAAATTGAGGTGCAAAATGTCTGATTTATGGATGGAATTGGTTATGCCCCGTGACTTTTGTTGCTGCTTTAAATATGCTGTTATTAAGTTGATTAAATAATTATAACTGTTACAGACATGTCAGATGGAATTTCACATCAAATTTCAACCAGTGCCTTGGAAATGTCCTATATTTTCTAATGCTGTGGGATCCTTTACCTTTCTGGAGGTCATCTGAGCTTCTCACCTTTGCACCAGAAACAGTTGAGGAGAAATAAAAGAAAGAACAATCTCCTAGGAATTAGAAGTTCTGGATTTGATTGTTTATAGTACCATGCCCCTGAGCCACTCACCCCTAAGATCTTTTTGTCATGTGTAAGAAATGGAAATAAGATTTGCTCTGCTCATCTCATAAGATTCTTTGAAGATTATGTGAAGTAAGTCATGCCATTTGATCTGCAGTATGGAAATTGCTAAGTCCAGAACAAATTCAATAACGTTCTTATTTAAGAGTGGTCACCGTTATCAAGAACTAGTTTGCAGTAACTGGAAGCAGCTCTTCATCCCAATTAATATCAGTCAACTCTTTGTGACCATCGACTCCGGAAAGTACTTCCGTTCTAACATGACTAAAACGCTGTCTTCCTTCAACAAGTTCACACTATAATGAAGTCTATGCCGCACAGAGAAAACCATAAAAATATACAGCAAGAACCAAGTACTAGTACCAAATGATGGGAGACAGAAAGTGAAAGATTTCACGATGAGAGAGAAGTCTTGAGCCTTGAGGAAGAGAAGTTGTATTTATTATTTTCTTTCTTTATGTCTTTGGGGTTTGGAGACTAAGGTTTTACAGTGATGAATAATCATGCACCTTTCCTACTCCAAGTAGATGCCGTTAGTAAAGAGACACAGCCGCACTTTCATAAGAAAGGTAAATCACGAGCAATGCCTGTGGCTCAAAGGAGTAGGACCCTGGCCCCATATGCTGGAGGTGGCAGGTTCAAGCCTAGCCCCGGACAAAAACTGCAAAAAATAAATTAATTAATTAATTAATTTTAAAAAAGAAAGAGAGGTAAATCACAACTGTAGCCCAAGATGAAGGAGGGGAGAGGAGGGGGCTGGGAGGGGAGGGGGAGATTCGATGGAAGGAGGGTAAACCATGGGACCATTTCCTAAGGTTCATATTGCAAGGGTACATGTCAAATCTATTAAGTATTGAGTGTAAATGTCTTAACACAATAATTGAATAAATGAGGTGAAGGCTATGCTAACAGTTTGATGTAAGCATTTCTAATTGTACATAAAATCATCACATTGGACCCCATGAAGGCATCAATGTATGCACGATCTGAGTGTTTATGACTTAATAAAAAAAAAGAGAGAGATGCAGACTTTTAAAACTCAGCTTCATTAAAGATAAGATTAAGTTATAGGGTGCAGTGTAGCCTGGCGCCTCCAGCACCCCTCCCTGGGCTGGCACCTGCACAAACGCAGACTCCCCCAGAGGGACCAGGAGGAGCAGAACTTGCACGTCCGGAGAATGGCCCACTCCGCAGATGAGAGGGCCCTGGAAGGAGCTGAATGGAGCCTGCCTGATCTCTTTTCAAAATTCTTCAATCAGGTAAGTCACACCTTCTTTCACCGGGAGGCGCGAGGCCGACCAAGGAGGCTTCACAGAAACTCAGTCCTCTCATGGAAACCTGCGTGCAGATAAGAAGGGGTTCCTTCCTAGACTAAAAATGAGGTACGACTACAGCTTTCCTTTTTTCCAAATAGGTGGTGAAGTTAATAATTCAACCTTTTCTGATTAATTTGAAAGCCAATATTCATATATCAACTCTGCTGTATATTTAGATCTATTGCCTCTCTACTCTGAGCCATTGATGTAATTCTAGCCCGTTTTAATGTATTCCTATCCAGACAGGGTAGCCTCCTCATGTCATTTTGTTATACCTTGAATAATAATTAGTACTAACAAAACTAGATCAGGGGAGCCATCCAGATTGGGGAAGCGATGTAAGTAGAAATGAGAGGTGAGGGAGGGGCCTGTGGCTCATTGAGTAGGGCGCCGGGCCCCATATACGGAGGGCAGCAGGTTCGAACCCGGCCCCGGGACAAACTGCAACAAAAAAATAGCCAGGAGTTGTGGCAGGCCCCTGTAGTCAAAGCTACTTGGGAGGCTGAAGCAAGAGAATCACCTAAGCCCAAGAGCTGGAGGTTGCTGTGAGCTGTGACTCCACAGAACTCTACTGAGGGCGATAAAGTGAGACTCTGTCTTTAAAAAAAAAAAAAAAGGAAAAGAGAGGTGAGACTGGACATAAACATATTCAAGGAAAAAAGAATAGACAAAACTAGCTAGACAAAAGAAGAGAACTCTGCCGAGGAGCTGAAAAAAATAAACTTGAGAGCTGTATTTGACACCCCAGATTAAATAATGCTGTAGAAGATTTTTTAATATAATATGGTGCCAAAACGACAAAAGGATGTTTTTGTACAAGATCATGGCCGTATTTCACTGTTATTATTTCCTAAGTAGCTTAGAAATAGAGAAGAAAGGAATAAAAGCTTATTAAAACAGTCTAAGAGTGAGGAAGCTGAACACACGTCTTCTTAAGTATTGATATAAGAGAAGGAATTTAGTTTCTCAATGACGTCTAGCCTGTTATAAGTTAGGTATAGATGCAGCTCACTCCTGAACGCCTTTCCTAGCACACAGTCCTTATGTTAGGTTGTTTTCTTATTTTCTTATTTCCGTGGCACAATTATAATCATGAGAAATGTCAAGTAAGAGATAAAAATTTTAAACTATGATTAGCACAAGGAATGTCCTTAGAAAAAATAAAAAATTTTAAAATAAGAAACATTATTTTTATGAAGTCTATGTTAAATAGTTCAATGAAAATATTTCAGATTGTATATGAAGTCAGCACATTGTGCCCCATGATTGCACCAATGTACACAATTATGATTTAATTAAAAAAATAAAAATAAAAATAAACATTTTTAGGATTCCTTTCTTCAATTCCCAAAACCTATGAAGGAACAGTTACTTTGGATGGAAATCATGAATTATTATTGTTTCTTTTTTTTTTTTAAGATTTTAAGTACTAGTTGAATAGAGGATCAGCTGAAAAAAATAGATATCAAATAGAAATTCTGAAACTGAGAGCATTTGTTATCAGAACTAGAAAACTCTAATCATTGACTAAGTTTGAAATTCAGCCTTGCATCTCAGATGATCCAAAGACTGAGAGAGGCTTTCATCAAGGAAACAAAGAAATGGGTGAAGGAAAGGGCCTGAGTCTCTGAGCCAGGAGGACCCAAGCAGTCAGCCTTTACCATGACACAGGACTGATGCCATGAAAACTGAATTTTTTAAAAGGTGATATTTTATTTACCATCAAGCCCTAGTGCATTAAACAAACACTCATTAGTGAGAATCCAGCTGGGTGCAAGCTTAAAACCATCTATAAATTGGTGCTTCTTACAAGGGTACCCTTCTTAGTTATTGTGTTAAGACATTTATTAAAAAATTTAATTTAATAAAAAAAATCTTCTATAAACCTTCAAGGGATTTATCACAAGAAAATATTATAAAAATAATATATAATTACAATAATATCTTAAGAAAATAATTCGGGGTGTAAACTACAACCAAGCTACTCTGGTATCACTGTGGCATTTTTATGGTGATGTGAAGATATTAGAACGCCCAAAATAAAAAGAGAGGTCCAGTAAACTATGGATCCTCCTCAAAAGAAAATCTATGATGTATGTTTAAGTGAAATACTTGTGAATGGTGCTATTAGAATGTCGCCGCTCCCTTCTCCCCAGGAAAACAACTATCACTAGAGAATATTACTTCATTTAAATTTCAGATGAATATGAGGGTACAAACAATTAGATTTCAATGTTTGCCCTTGTTAAGTAAAGTCCCTGTTACAGTTGTATCCCCCACCCAGGAGGCGTGCCGTGTACCCCTACATTGTGTCCATTCAGTGGGAGTACAGCTTCCCGCCTCCTTCTCCCCTCTCCCCAGTGAATTGAATTAAGTGATTGTAAATTGAACTGTGAGATAAACAATCTACTGCACATGTCCTTATGATAAAAAGACTTTTTTGCTTCTGGGCAGATGCCTAGTAATGGGATTGCAGGATCAAACGGCAGGACTATTTTGAGTTATTTGAGGATTCTCCATACTTCTTTCCAAAGAGACTGTATTAGTTTGCAGTCCCACCAACAGTGTAAAAATGTTCCCTTCTCTCCATATCCACACCACTATCTGCTGGGCTTTTGGGACTTTGTGATATGGGCTATGGAGAATATTACTTTAAAAATATAGCAATTAAAGTCTCTGGAAATTGTCCTAAAAGCATGTAGCAAATGGAGTAACATTTATCATTTATTCGAGAAAATATGACACAAGTTTACAGTGAACTGTGATCACAGCACAGCACTCCAGCTTGGGCAACAGAGTGAGACCCTATTTCAAAACAATAAAAATAAATAAATCTCAGTAAGAACAGGCTGAGGTGACGGAAGTTCTGCTCTGACTGGTGCAGCCAGGGAGATGGGGCTCCTTCTTCCCCAGCTCCCTGAAAGATGCAATCTGCTCGTCTTGATCTTGCCCGCCCCGTACCCTCATCTGTGTTGCAGAAACTATTCCAGGCAGGAGTGGCAGAGACAACTAGGCCTCCCTTTCTCCACTGTCCCTGTCTGTAGAGCAGAAGCTCCCCTGCAGGCAGGACAGACTGGGAATTCTCTCCTACCCTCTCCTAGGGTTGCTCATAAGATATGTGTTGGCAGCAGGAAGGGCCCCCTGGGAGCCAGACACCAGCACGTAACACAGCACGGTTACTCTGAGAACAGGGGGACAGCTTCCCTGAACCCAGCTCCAGAAGAAAAACACAGGTTGAAAGGGCCAGGCTCTTAGCGCAGAGATCTCCCTCTCTCCCTAGGAGGTCTCTATTAGAAACAGGAAGAGGTGAGATCAAGCCTAAGGCCATTATGGAAAACAATAAGATCTTCACGTGAGCTTGATGGAAAGGAGGTTGGTAGCTTGGGACGGCTACTTGTAAAACCTGAGACACCTTCCCACCCAGAAGCTTAAAAGGGAGAACCCAGAAAAGAGAGAGCTAAAGCTTTCCTGGTTCAGAGAAGGCCTCTAAAACTTCTTGGGCAAAAACAGCCTGACTTTAACTGGATCAGACAGTGGAGCACAAGTGCCCAAGGGCACTGCAGGGGACCATCAGCTAGCAATTAGTAGAAGCTAATGGCTGGATGTGGTATCAACAGAAAGGGAGCAGCCAGAACCTCAAAGGGAAGATCAGAGAGAGAGATAGTCAGGGAGAGTGGGAGAACCTGGCAGGAAACACTGTTGGAAATTCAGCCTCCGTACTTTCTCTGTCCTCCCTAGAAGCAGAGTGCTCCTCCTCCTTCCCTACTGCTTCTCACCTGTTCCTGCTGTCACTCCAAAAACTCAGCTTGGAGGCGTGGCAAGATGCCACAGGTGAAGATTTGCTGGGAAAACAAGAACTTTGATTTCCATAGGACCAGCACTAGGAAGCTGGCTGGCAGGACGGCTCATACCCCTGAGAGCAGCACTTTGGGAGGCCAAGGCTAGAGGATCCTTTGAGCCCAGAAGTTCAAAACCAGCCTGGGCAACATAGGGTAGAGCAGTCTGTTGTACAAAATATAAAAATATTAGCTGGGCATGATGAAGTACACCTGTAGTCCCGGCTACTCAGGAGGCTGAGGTGGGAGGGTCACTTGAGCACAGGAGTTCAAGGTCACAGGAATGAGACCAAAAAAAGTGAGACAAGAATGAATGTCTCAATACATAAATAAATACAGTGTTAATCTTCCCAATCTCTAGTACTAAAATGAGTGATCAAGCTTC
This sequence comes from Arctocebus calabarensis, assembly GCA_963573935.1. NCBI lineage: Eukaryota > Metazoa > Chordata > Mammalia > Primates > Lorisidae > Arctocebus > Arctocebus calabarensis. Next base: position 27,451 of record CAUYON010001308.1, read on the forward strand.
ACTAAACTCATCTTCAGTGGCAGAGAAGGTCCCGTCTGGTAGACGAACATGGTGGCAAAAGTAAATAAGTGAAAACACTTGCAAGGCATTCGGGCTTGGCACTGGGATTCACAGTACTGTGTTGGCCTGTGGACCCAATTCAGTAATGCGGGAAATAAGGTCTAGTTCGCCCTGGTCCTCCACCACACACATACATCCCCGCGCCACCACCACCACCATGAGCAGGAGAGGGTGAGCCACGCCACCAAAAGCCGGGCAGGGTGACACACGATCCCTGCCCCGGCATGGCCCAGAACGCCAACAGGAGACTGAGACAGGGGGCCCCTCAGCCAACCTGACATGGGAACGGTAGAAAAAGAATCCCCTCCATACCAGAGTCTCCCCATGATCTGCTCCTCTTCCTCCAGTTGCCCCTCGCCATCCTGTACCCCAAACCTGACAGGCACCCTAGATCTCAGCATACCCTGTAACTGTGACCCTCTGCACACATGGGACTCTCTCCCTTTTGTTTTTCCCGCCCCTGCAAATCCCTGCGTGGAAGGTCCTTTCGCTCCCGCCCCCCCCACTCCTCTCCTGTGGTCAGATCTTAATTGTCATTTTAACTCTGGTAAAGCTTCACCTTCTCCAAAAGTCTTTCCCAATGCCCAGTCTGGTTTGGGGGTTATCTCACGTGCTCTCAGGGCATCCAAGCACACTTCGATTGTGGCCCCTGAGTTATCAGAAATATCTGATATTTCCGACGTCAAACTGCTCAAATCCAAGAGTGACTAGATATTAGTCTTCATAGCCACATATTGGGCACAGTGCCCGGCATTGAGGGACTCAGCAGACACCATACGTGATGAGTGAGTGGATGCTGAAGCTCAGAGGCACAAAACTGCTCAAAAGAAGCCAGGGCACCCCCAAAGTTGAGACATGATCACAAAAATAATGCCAGAACTCCTTGCTATTTATTCTGAACATTCAAGAATATTATCTGCCCTGGTCAGGACTAGCTAAGCCTTCACGTTACAAAAGACTTTCTTTATAGCTTTTAGGGCAGTGAAACTGTGGGGACACAGAACACGAGTCCTGGTAAACTAAGATAAGGCGATGTGATTATATGTGACGCGTTTGCATTTGAACAAAGACCTCTTGGATGTTATGTCTTAACTCAAAGGAACAGTTCAACCGTGGAACATGAGGTGTGCGAGCAGCCGGGAGAGGGTAATGTTTTACTTGTGGAAACCTTCCCTGACGGACTGCTCGAGTCTCACCCCATCCGTGACTCCCTTGTCAGGGTTGCCAGATAAAATACAAGGTGCCCCACATTTCAGTATAAGGATATCCCTAGTATTGAATAGGATATACTTAAAAATCATTTGTGGTTTATCTGAAATTCTTTGGGGGGGGACGTCGGAGTCTCACTTTGTCATCCTCAGTGTAGTGCTGTGGTGTCATAGCTCACAGCAACCTCAGATTCTTGGGTTCAAGTGATTCTCTTGCCTCAGCCTCCAGAGTAGCTAGGACTACTAGCTGGCGCCCACCACAACGCCCGGCTATTTTTTTTTAGAGACAGGGTCTCACTCTTGCTCAGGCTAGTCTCAAACTCATGAGCTCAGGCAATGCGCCTGCCTCAGCCTCCCGGAATGCTGGGATTACAGGCGTGAGCCACCACCTGGCCTTGTTTATCTGCAATTCTAATTCAGATGGAGGGAAAAACACATTTTGAAAAAATAAAAACTACACATGTCACATTACAGGAGTTGTCTGATTACTTTTAGCTTAGCCCTTTAGTGACATCAGCAGTTGCTACCCTTTCCTCATCCTCTTCCCAGACTTTTTTTAAGTTTAAAAACACTTTATTTTCTGCTAAATGATGTACACCGTCCTTCCTGTCTCCGCATTCAGCTGAGACAACTGAGGCCCGAGGAGAGCTGGCCGCGGAGTCCTCCAGACCAGTTACCAAGCTGCCCAACTCTGCAGCACACTCTGCCACTGGTGTTACAGTTGTTACCAGTCACAATAAAAATAATTGTATTCTCATTAAACAAGACCATTTCTTATAATAGCACAATTCGATTTTCAATAAGGAACTGATCCAGAAACACTTTAGACAGCACGGCACTGCTGATCTCAATATCAGCTTATTTGGCACAAGGCACAGAAAATTCTATTTTCCTGTTCAGCTTCGCCACCACCTGTGACATTCCTAAGGTTCCTTCTTCGTTCAAATTAAATCTCCTGCTTTGGCTGAAAACATTCTATTCATAATGGTTACACAGGGACACGGAAGAGGATTCAATAATCCCCAACTGTGCCCTAGTGAGCTTTTCTTTCTTTAGATATATTTTACATAAAACACACATCTTGATTTTTTATCTTCCTATTAACATTAGATTCATGCAAGAATGACTATTATAATCTTCCTAAAGTTTTTATCATGATACAATTTTTCAGAAACCTAAATGTCTGCAAAAAAAAAAAAAAAAAAAACTTTGAATTTTGAATTTACCCTTAGAAGCCGTTTTACCACATTAAAAATAATCGGTTCTGCTATTTAAAATCTGGTGGTGGGCTCTGTACACGTAACCCAGTGGTTACAGCACCGGCCACATACACTGAGGCTAGCAGGTTTGAACCAGGCCCAGGCCAGCTAAAAAATAATGACAACTATAACAAAAAAACAGCCAGGCCTTGTGGTGGGCACCAGCTACTTGGGAGGCTGAGGCAAGAGAATTGCTTAAGCTCAAGACTTTGAGGTTGCTGTGAGCAGTGCCACCACAGCACTCTACCGAGGGCAACACAGTGATACTCTGTTTCAAAATTAAATTAAATTTGGTGGCGGTAGTGGAAATGTTGCCAGTATTTATATTTGTATTTATCCCTTTTAACCTCAATTCTGCTAATTGTAGTAATTTTAAATGTTCCTTTTTTAAAAAAGACACCTGGACTTCATTGAACTGGAGAGCCAAATCCTAATATATATCCACGTACAGCAAGTATTGTCTCAGAATCACCATGGTAACCCAGATTAGGGGAGGCTGCGCTCACACAATTCACATAAAGTAAATATAGTGCTTGTCATTTGATTTTATTGAGATACCCTTCTTCATATAGAAAAATTGTTTCCTTCAAGTTCAAGTGCTGCCTTTTGCATAACTTCTGTTCAGGTCACCTTCCTTCTGTTTTATTATTCTGTTTTTGTGGTCCTATGGTGCACTGTACCTTATTGGTGACAGTGTGAATCGATACAACTGTTTTGGCGAAGTGTTCACAATACATTTGAATGCTGGTTATCTGTGATACATGGGCTTCCTACAACTCATCGTTTATAGCGTTTTCCCCTCCCACAGTGGACACTACTAATTCCAGATTCAGTCCTTTCCAGCGTGTCCCGTAATATCAATTCCTTGGGTGTGTCTGGCCTCTCAGGTATGGAGAATGAAGGAGGAGAAACGTCAAAGTCAGGACCGAAAAGGATGGGCGAGTCTCATTCCCTCCGCAGAGCCACTGTACACGGCGTGTCCACCAGGGAAGCTTGGGTAGAGCAGGCTCTGCTCTGGGCACAGGCTCTGCTCTGTCACGGATGCCAACAGGCCCTGGACGGTGGGAGGGCCCCCCAGAGAACCAGGAACACAACAAACATGACCGCACAGAGTCCACAGTCAAACGGCAATGTCGTCGGCCTGAGCTGGCCGTGAGCGGGTTGGACAGTTCTGTAAACTGAGACTGACCCCCTGCCTGTGAGGTGCCTGGATCTCTGCTGCTCTGTCCCACACACACCTTGTCACCCACTGTCTGCCTCCCAGATCAGAATGGCTTCCCGTTTTATTCGCTCTCTATCCTTGCTGCGTATAGAAACATCCAGAGAGTTGTTTACTTGGTTGGTTTTGTGTTTGCTTTTTGCTTTACGATCCAATATCCTGGGATCATCTGGAGAGATTCTGACTCCATCGGCCTAGGGCAGGATCTCATCTATTGTTCTGGGTTCAGAAACTCCACTATTTCACTATCTTCCCTGTTGTTCTGGGTTTGGAAGCTCCACTATCTCCTGTCTTATCTGTTCTGGGTTCAGAAGCTCCACTATTTCACTATCTTCCCTGTTGTTCTGGGTTCAGAAGCTCCACTATCTCACTGTCTTATCTGTTCTGGGTTCAGAAGCTCCACTATCTCACTGTCTTTCTGTTGTTCTGGCCTAATGTATACATCTCTCTTCCTTCAAGACCTTCCCTTTTGGAGCCTCAAAATGCTTTTCTGCACTTTTGCAGAACTTGGCTCTTGAAAGAGGGAAGTTTTGATTCTCAAAACTCCTGTTCTTTGTGTGTATGTCAAGGCCCCGGTTTTGGAAGTCACGAAAAGAACGGTGGCCGTTTCTCTGCCCCTCTGCTATCACTCAGAAAGAGAATAGTTCTGACTGATCAGGAAATGGTCACTTACTATGAATAGATGAAAAGCAGAGCACAAAGAGAAACATTTCAAGATAGGATCTCACATGTTCACCCTCCCACTAAAGCTTTCTTTCCTTTAAGCTCCCTCTCTGGAAGGAGAATCCCCTCATTGTCTCATATTCCTTCCAGTAATCACTATGAGGTTAGGAGAGCATTACAGGTCCTGTACAAAGGGCAAGTGGGGGAAAAAAAAACATAGGGATTATTTAGAAACCTTGAAATTATCAGCCTTAGTCTGATAGTACAAGGATTCCCAAAAAATAAAATGGAAACATTACTATTGACATTACACTATGATACAAGGACTTGAGCCTGACCCATAACTGATGTTATCTATCCGTGGCCCATGGTTACTGTAGCGTAATTACAAAAAGGAGTCTGCCCTACAGGCGGGAATGTCCTGCCTCACGAGCTTGGGGTCCAGAACGTGCAACCTGCAATGACTCTGAGTTCTCCACCTGCCTGGAGAAGATCTCCCTAAGAAGCCCCCAAACCCCACAGGTCTACAGGGCACAGCTCTCAGAGAAAATGGAAAATCCGTTCAGTTCCACTCACCCTTGCTGCGAGGTTGCCTGTGACCCGGAGTCCAGAACTCCCTGCAGGCACTGAAGTCCTTGCTGCTCTCACGGTCCTGGAGTTGCTTCTCGGGTTCAGGAAGAGGAAGCTTCCTCCCACCAGGGTCACATCTGGCTGTGACCATGGCTGAAATCACCCTGTGTGGCAGGCGTGGGTTTTGCCATCATCACATGCCATAGAAACTGGTGCCAGGAACTTTCTCCTCTGTGCAACTCCTACCCTCCCGGCTACCAAGGAATCGTGAGTGCTTGTCAGCATTCCAGACCACCAGCGACACGGGCTTCCAACGGAAACACACCGGGAACATCTTCCTTCATGCTCGCCCACAGAGCAGACAGAGCACCAGGGGGAAGGACCTTTGAGCCTCAGACTTCCCCAGCAGCCCCCAAGGGGGGACACTGTTACCACTGGGCTCAAGGGCCAGTCGTGATTTCTCTCTGAACTCTCTTGCGAGGCTGAATCTTGGCCCACTGCTCTGTGGTGCCACTTAAATACACAGGTTGCTTCTCCCATGATTGACGTCCCGGGAAGGATAAGGAAACTCAGCGATAGCATTTAATCACATCTGCCTTCACAAGAATACTTCACTCCCCCAAGACTCCACCCCCGGTCTGTGCCTGGCCAATGTCTCCACCCCAGACCCCAAACTTAGAAGGAGTCTCCCCCTTCCCATAATACCACTATTTTGTTTCCAACAGCTAAACAGACATGATAAAATAGTCTAAAGTTGACTCTCCACCTAAGAACCAGACTAGTAACTTCTTACTTTTTACCTATCATAGGACCCAAGAGTGACACAGTAGAAAACAGAATGAAAAACACTGATTTAGGTCAACTCTGTTAGTATAGAGAAGGGAAACTGAAGTGTCCAGGATTCCGAAAGGCGGGCACAAACTCTCCTAGATCAGTCGTTTCTCACCTAAAACTACACCTGCATGCCTGGGAGACAATTCCCCTTCAAAAGGTTGTTCCCCCACTGTGGAATATGAATGTACAAGTAAAATGTCATGTTGCTATCAGCCAACATTGGGATACATAGAATGTTAACCTCTGAAAATTTCACGCAAACCCAGACTATGATGAACAATGTGACCTGTGCCTTCATCAGCCACTAAGTTCATTTTACCACTTTCTTGTTTGTTTCTACCCTCCTCCAGGTCAGTGGGAAAGCGTGGCCTCCATTCAAACTCTCCACGACTCTGGGCTCGCGCCTCCCCTCAGCATCGTTTGGACGCAGCCGTTTAGACTGTACATTACAGCTCTGTGCAGAGAGCTTTAGTGGTTTCCCATTCGCGGCTCTTTACGCTTTGCCGTCGATATTTTCCCACAATATGCAATCTCAAGGCTGTTGTGCTGACACTGTGCTCATGGGTTAAATTATGCTTCTGTTCCACTATGGTGCATGTTTTTTAAAAAACATAAAGAGCCCATTTTGCAGATGTTCATATAGCCTCATAGCACAGAGTTGTGCATAACCTGCGCAGAAATAAGTCTAGACACCCTCCCTTCCCCAGCCAGCCGCAATTCAGAAATTTCAGAATATCTAAATTAATTGAAACCTGACTCTTTCACTACATATTCATGGTCTGAATGCAGGTCGAGGGAGCAGGGGCAGCCCACTGATGCAGATGAGCAGTGCGCTTACAGTAATACCAAACCACGTAGCAAAAGCAGAAGACCAAACGTTTCCAGAAAGGACGAGCCTCACGATGACCATTATTGAACTGCCTGGGACCGTGATGACAGAGCTGATCACAAAAAAAAAGATTGTGAGTCAAGTCCACAGGGGACCCATGTATCCCAGTAGCACCCTTAGCCCGAGACCTGGATGGGGGCGTGCGGCTGGCTTCTGAAGAGGGGAAGAGGGTCCTCAGTGATGGTAGAAGCAGCTCAATCTCCCCAGAGTTCGGCAGTGAGAGCAGAGAACACCACTTACTGATCTCAGCCCACAATAAGGCACTTGTATTTTATCACCAGTAAATAGCCCTTGTGAGTCTTTTCAGAGACTTGAGGCTGCTAGGATAAGAATATGTTTTTCCCTCATCCTTTTATTTCAAAGGTTAGAAAAACACACACACAAACACACTATAGGAAAACAATGAAAGCAAAATGTCCCAACAGCCAGGTACAGGGCCAGTGGGTCCACTGACCCCCACTGAGCGTAAGACCCAAGGCCGGTTCCTTCATCTTTATCTGTCTTTGGGTCTCGATGGGAAGACTCCCCAATAAAGACTCACACTTCATGGGGGTTTCACAGATCCAGCAATGAATGGAAATGTGCTTCAAACAAGAAGACTGTGCCGAAATGCTTGGAAACAACACAGCAAATTAATACCAAACAGAAGAGAATTGTCAAAGCTGAAGGGACTAAGGAGACCGGTCATTCTGATTATGCCTCTGGAAAATGACACTTCAGTGCCCACTGAGAGTGACTTAGCTGGAGTCCCAAACCCCAGAAGCCCTGGGCCTCTTGCTGGTTTTCATCTGATTTTCCATTGGAGCTTGATGTATTTTTACATTCATGGTCACATCCCCGTCTTTTTCTTTCTTCCTTTTTTTTTTACAGTGTATTCCACGTTGTGGTGACTAATTTTGCAGCTCACGCATATATCCAAAACAGAGCACGCATAAAGAATGTACCATCAAATGACAGATCACCATTTTGCTGCCTTGAAATAATTAAGGCAGTATCACAATAACTATTAGTCATTGCTCTCATCATTTGTTTATCTGGAATTATGCAAATTAGGGAACCAAATGGGCCAGCTGAAATCTGGTCTCCCACCCCCTCCTCGACACCCAACCCCCAAACTTTCCTGCTGTGAAAATAGCTGCATTTAGGATGGTAGGATGTCAGTGAGCCAGAAACAGGCGACTAAAGGGAGGGCGAAGAACTCTCACACACGAGGATTTTTCCCTTTCTCTTTTCTTTTTAGGGCTGTAAATCAGAGTAAATCCAGGTTTTGTGGAACCTATGGCTCATATCACTTAAGGGTCTTTTTGAGAATGAAAATACACCAATCGAGTTTTTCAGAAATATACATTAATGGCAGCACATTGATAGGACCCTTCCCAGGAATTTAGAAGGAGCCCGTGCAGTGAATGTGCTCCCTAAGGAGCAAGGCTGGCACAGGTCTTTCCACGTCCCTCACTGTCCCTCACACAGCCCTCAGCCTCCCTCTTAGGACCCTCTGCCTCTTTCTCCCCCTGGGATCATCCTTTCCCTCCTACATTTTTTCTTGAGCCTGGGCAATAAGTAGATCACACAGGTAGACCAGAACATATCCCCATTGCAGGATGAAATCTCATAGGGAGGGAATCAGCGTTCTTTCTAGAAACTTCCAAGAAACAAATTTAGGGGTATAAAAAGACAAAGAGCAATGAAATTATTTTCCTGATTTGAATTTTCAAAAACTCCGCTGACTTTTCTAATCCAAATCCTAGGAGGGAAGAAAATCAGAGATCAGCCTGTGCCAAGAACCATTCAGGGGACCTATCTGCTTCATCACAAAATATTCATGTTTCTCCCTAAGAAAAATTTGACCAAGGAGCTGGCAAACTCTAATTTTAATTAGAGTGAGGAGTGAATTAACAACTGTAGCTGCTAGCACAAACAAAAGCCTAGAGAAGCCAGCTTGCTACCCTGGCAGTCAGGAACCTCACCTCTCTCTGGCACCTGCTCTCTCTACAGACACCCAGGGAAAAGCTGAGGACAAGGTGACGCAACATGCAGCTGTTATCAGCTTTCTTGTACCCAGCCCAGGACCAGCCAGGACACTAAGTCACTTAAATACTCCATAGAGAGCCCAGCAGCCTCATTATAGTACAGGGCAGAAGACTGGCAGCCTTTGGGACAAATTGGGGGACACCCAGTGGCCCAGCTGTGGACCCCGGTATCATCACCTACTCAAGTTCAGCATAAATACTGTGACGTGATGCAATTTTCGAGCATCTTGAAATTCTACCAACACATGGAAAAATAACACGCTGAAAAGCTTGAGGGGTGCTTAGTCTCCTAGCCCAGGCATCTCATAATAGAACTTCCTCTGGGATAATGAGATTACCCTCCCCAGCCCCCGCTCCCCCTCTTCCAAGTGCGATCTCTCTCTCTCTTCCAGGCAAGGCAGTCTCCCCACCATTGCTGTTCCCCTTTCACTGAACGGTGCCCAGATTGTCATCAAACCACGTCATTTCCACCCGTGAAGCAGCGCCCCCATCTGTCCACCTGCTTTCTCCTTGCACTGTTACCACTTTCATTAAGGTGCTTGTTTTCTCTGGACAATAGCACTAGCTTCCTATGGCTTTCATAGCTTGGAAACTCTCATTTCTCTGATTCATGTTTGAATTGTCAATAGCTATTTTCTGAAGCACAGATCTTCGTTCTTTGCTCCAATGTGGACGCGTAGACTTACTAAAGCTTTCCCCATTGCCTACAAAATGAAAATGCACACTCCTTGTCTTAGCCCCAATCCACCTCTGCAGATTCATCTTACACCAACACCCACTCCCTGTCCTCTCTGCTCCCGCCACATGAGGCTCTTTTCTGTTTTATCTTTGCCTCTCCGTGCCTTTGCACATGCTGTCTCTGCTTGAACACCCTTTCTCATCATCAAGATCCAGGCCACATGGTATTTTTTCTCTGAAACATCTAACTCAGCCTCATCTGGGCTGAATTAACATGACTTTCCTTGGGCTGCCTTGAGGTATTTGTGTTCATGCCTGATTGTAGGAGGCAGGTTCTATTTATCTGTGTGTCCCCAGCACCCAGCACAGTGCTGGCATGTGACTGTATTCCGTAAATACGTTTGGAAATAAATAATACCCTCCTCAACAGCAAGGATTGATGTATGGAGCAGATTTAGAGCTAAAGATTGCACTAATTTTTCACCACAACTGATTTTGGGGTACTAGAAAAAGGGTGTTGGGAAGAGGTCAGATTCATTCACACTAGAAGAACTTCATAAGTCAGAAAAGGTTTGGGAACTGGAAAGGGAACATCTTGTATCTTGAGACTTATTCTATTTTAAGAGCAACGAGGTTGCGCTCTGTGACTGAGGCTGGAGTGCAGTGGTGTGCTGGATCTCAGCTCACTGTAACCTAGTTTCATGGGCTCAAGCAATCCTCCTGCCTCAACCTTCTAGTGACAGAGCTAACAGCAGGTATCACCTTATCCAACTAATTTGCTTTTTTTTTTTTTTTTTAAAATAAAGAAATAGGGCATCATTTTCTTGCTCAGGCTGGTTTTAAACTGCTAAACTAAAGTGATCCTCCCATCTTGGCCTCCCAAATTGCTGGGATCATAGGCATGAGCCACCACACCTGGCGAACTTTTTTTTTTTTTATCCTATACCTGCACATATCTGGCTTGACTTTCTGCTCAGGTTCCTGTCGGGCACGTAAAAGTTTTCCCAAAGCAGCACTCCCTGAAAGAACAAGAATGCCAGTGTCCCTCAAAATTGGTAAACCTTTCAGCCTTCAAAAGCCTCTTCTTGGCTATGAAACCCCAGCTTCCTTCTTCCAATGCTATCAATGCCAATACTACCAGCGAGAGCCTGCCAGCCTCACCAGTCTCCAGCAGGCACATCAGTAGGCTTGCCACATTTCCTGTGGAAATGGAACAACCCAAGATAGCTGCAGGCTGCAAACTATAAAAGGTAACACAGGATACTTTCCCAAGGATAGTTCATACTGTTAAAATATCCTCCTGAGATGCTCTTATTCTGTTGTCACATCCTTGCAAGGTGAGAATAAAACAAATTAAATTCTTTTTAAAAATCAGTCGTTGCAGATAAGCTCAATAGTGGGGTGTATTATTGTCCCCTGTCAGTCCTTACTCCATTTCTGGTGGCTTCCTGCACATCTTTGCATGTAGAACATATTTCCCCTCATTGCTCTGGCTAATGTCATGTGAACACAAGAGACAATCCCAGTTAAGAGAAGAATCTTTATGAGTCATTATAGATTTTTGCCAGTTCTCTTGCTTTTTACCTGTCCCACAAAGAAAGCATGGCCCAGAGTGGGTGCGCTCCCTGGGCTGGAATCCTAAAATGATAAGGACATACAGAACAGAGCTTGGCACCTCTCAGAAGAACTGTCACCAGGCAGCAGTCACTGTTTTAACTGATATTTGGGGATCATTTGTAATGGCAGCACAGTCAGTGAACACAAACACTCCAAATATTTTATATAACATATAAAAATGAATATACTTTTTATATGAAAGTTTACATGAATTATTGGAAGACCAAGTTCCCAAAGATACATGAGCAAAGGAGACAATTTATAAAACAGGAAATTTACTAATTAAAAAAACTGCAAAATGTTTATCTTTCCTATAAATTAAAAAATTAAATTAAAATAACAATATAATTTTGGTGAACTTAAATTATAGATATTAAATGACCCAAGGGATATAGTAACAGACATCATCAGACACTGTAATTTGAGGAAAACAATTTAGCAATGTGTGCAAAAAGCTCTAAATTCTTAATTTTGCCATATTGCTTTCCAAAATGGCATCTATAGTTTATAATTCACCAGGATTACATAAAGGTTCAATTTTCCCTTTATCTTCACCAGCAGTTAATATTTCTTATTTTTTTCATTTTTGACAGTGGAATTTGGTTATTTACAGTTGTGAATTAATTTGTACTTTTTTATTAATAGTAAGATTGAGAATCCTTCATATACTTTTTAGCCATATCCTTTGCACATTTTTTATTGCATTTTTTGAACTTCTATTGTTAGTTTACAAATACAGAAATCTGGGGGAGAGGAGCCAAGATGGCGATCTGTAGCCAGCTTTCCGCAGAGGTTGCCATCCAGAAGGAGAGTTAAAGGACAAAAACTCAGCAAGAAAGCTGATGGTTTGGATCTGAGCCAAAAGAAAAGGTCGAAGAACGCACATCAACCCTGCTGGGGTGACCTGAGACCCTGAGGACACAAACAAAAAGGTACAGAGCAAATCACTACCCGGATAGGAGTCCCTCCCCCATGAGAGTGGCTCGCAGTATACTCCATACCTCCATACAAACAAGCGAGCAGAGTTCAGATGTACTCCCACTCTACCCCACAGGAGAGACCCTCTAAAAACCAGACCTCCTTCCCCTACTAGGGTGCCATGGCACTCTCCTGCCAGGCATAAAACTGTATATACTCTCTACCTGCAAGTTGGAGTTCCTGGTATTCCCCTCCACTCTCACCCCAAGGTCTGGAGGCCTGTCCCCCACAGAGCCCAGATTCTTGGAGATTTTCTCAAGGGGTGTGGACAAGGCACAGACTGTTGCTGATCTGTGCTGATTTTCTGGCTCGGGAGTGGTGAGAGGGGAGTGAACTGAGAAGAGACACAGCTGGAAAGAAGGTCTCCTGAGGCATAAAACAGCAACCAGCTATGGGAACAATAGTAGGAGAGCTACACCCCTGTGGATGTTTTGAGGAGACACTCCCAGTCTTCTGGGTGGCCAGGGGAAGTGGCCAGCTTCTCTGGTGGCAGCCAATGGGAGAGCGGACCAGCAACCAAGGCACATGAAGGATATACCTGAGGTGGTACCAGCCGGGAAAGAGCGCAGGGATTAGAATACACGCAGAGAGGCTGCTTTGCTTACCTTTGGACTAACCTGGCCCTCAGAGAATGAAAGCTGAGACAAAGGGCTAGAACACCCAGACTGAGTCAGACCTATTTGCAGCCCCACCAGTCTGATCAGGGAAAATAGCCTTGACAGAAATAAATTCTGCAAACTTGTTCTATTCCAGCAGCAACATCAATCAGGGACAGGGCTGGAATTGAGTGAATCGCCCCAGCCCCTATCAAGTACCCAGGTTGTCAGGCCTCACCTCCCCCTGCCAAACAGTGACAGGGAGTAGCAGACTGGTTGAGGAGCCACAGACCTCAGTGTGACCCAGGCAGCCACAAACCTCTGGAGCATCTGCTCATTGGAGGAAACTGGATCACAACTGTTACCACCGACTGGGTGTGACAGAGGGGCAAGGTGGGGAAGAAGGCATCAACCTTCCCAGACTAATCTACTTGCTGGGGGGGGGGTGCCCTCCTGAGCTCACAGAGCACCAGAGTGAATTATACTAGAGCTTCCAGCAGAATCCTGCTATCTAGTTGCCAGAGATTTTTAACCCTTCCATTTGAGATCGGTGCTGGCTAGGACAATTGAATGGGGCCTCTTCAACTGGGCCAATCACCCAAGGACTTTCCTAGTGTGTGGTAGTGGGAAGGTTTGATTTGGCTTTTCCAATTGTTGCCTCTGGGGGGTGCGGTGACTTAACTCCTGGTATATCTTCACAGCTCAGATTTCAATCCAGAGTAACAGATTCTCTAGGAATCTGAAAATAGGACAGAGCCACTTAGCCCCACCACACCAAGAAGGTCCCGAGTTTCACAAGCAGTAGCTCTCTACGAGTCCTTGGCAAAACTCTAGGAGAAAAGGCACAGACACCAGTCCAAGCTTTCAAGCAAAGGACTGGTCAATCACTACTCCTAGAACTCCCAGCACAAATTGTCCTTATCTACTCATCCAGCCAAATGGTGTAAAATTAATCATGGGGTGGAATCAACTGAAAAGCTCTGGAAACATGAACAACCAAACTAGGTCAACCCCCCCAAGGAATAATTTGGCAGACACAAGTGAAGATCCTATGCATAAACAGATGGCTGAGATGTCAGAAAACAAATTCAGAATATGGATTGCAAACAAGATCAATAAAATAGAGGAAAAGTTGGATTCAGAAATTCAGGGTGCATTTCAAAAATTGTCTCAAGAAGTCAAGGAATTCAAAGACCAAATGAACAAAGATTTGGACACATTGAGACAAGAAGTTGCAGCCCTCAAAGATCTGAAAAACAAAATAGAATCCCTCAGCAACAGAATGGAGCAAGCAGAAGAAAGGATTTCTGACATGGAAGACAAAGCTATTGAATGCTCTCAAATGGACAAAGAGATAGAGAAATGGAAGGCAAAAACAGATCATTCTCTCAGACAGCTCTGGGATAACTCAAAGAAAACCAACATTCACCTTATAGGGATAACTGAAAACGATGAAGTGGCACCACAAGGCACAGAGTCTCTTCTCTATGAGATTATGAAAGAGAATTTTCCAGACATGCCAAGAAATTCGTAAATTCAGATAGCAGACAGTTTCAGAACCCTAGCATGACTCAACTTGAATAAGACATCCCCTAGGCACATCATAATTAAGTTCATGAAAGTTAATATGAAGAAGAAAATTTTGAAAGCAACCAGACGCAAGAAATCTATAACCTACAAGGGGAAGAATATTAGAATAACTGCAGATCTCTCTGATCAAACCTTTCAAGTGAGAAAAGAATGAACATTGGCTTTTAATCTCCTAAAACAAAATAACTTTCAACACAGGGCTTGTATCC
>CAUYON010001309.1:0-37757 GCA_963573935.1 Arctocebus calabarensis
GGATGGGTGGAGGGAGGGCAATTAGTGGGAACACACCTACAGTGCATCTTAGCAGGGTACTGGTGAAACTTATTAAAGGTAGAGTATCAATGTCTTTATATAGTGATTAAGAAAATGCCATGAAGGCTATCTGTAACAGTACAATCAAAACATTTCTGAATGTATATGAATTGTGCCCTATGATTGCACCAAAGTACAGAATTAAGATTCAATAAAATTATAAAAAAAAAATATTTCTGATTGTATATGAAGCACATTGTGCCCTATGATTGCACCAATGTACACAATTATAATTCAATAAAATTATAAAAAATAAATAAATAAATAAGGATCTTAAGATGAGATCATGCTGGATTAGGGTGGGGCCCTAAATCAAATGACAAATATTTTATAACAGAAAAGGACAGAGGTGCAAGGGTGGGGGAACCATATAAAGACAGAAGCTAAGATTGAAATTATGCCACCACAAGCCATGGAGCATGTGGGGCCACCACAAGGTAAAAGAGACAAGAAAGGATCCATCCCTAGAGTCTTCAGGAAGACAGGGGTCCTGTCAACCCTTGAGGTCAGGCATCTGGTACTATGAGAGACAAAGTTTCTGTCGTTTTAAGCCACAAAGTCTGGGGTAATTTGTTCAAAAGCATCAGAAAAGAAACTTGGGGGAAGAACAAAGATATGGAAAACTGGAAGAATCAGGTTCCAGGGAGCAGAGAGTAACATGGATACAGGCACTGACCAGCCAGGCCCAGAAGGTAAGAAAGATCTGAACTAGGGCCTGCCACTTCGTGAACCTGGACAAGGAAGCACTCCACATATAGATACCAAGCCTTCAGCCTTTGGATCCCAGTTGCTCACACTTCTGTAAAATGCTCCAGGAGGCCATTAAGCTAGCCGACTTTAAGGACCATGTCTTACTCCACTTTGTGCTCCCTAAAAGGAAGACTGCCTCACAAATGAAATTGAGGCTCAGTATATTTTGCAAACTTGTCACCAAAGTAATATTTCTAAATGCAAACCTCGTAGAGGCACTTGCGGCATAAAATCCTACAGTGAACCCTTACCTCTCTCAGGAGAGAGAAAGTGTATGTACACTATACCCAGCTCACAAAATCGCTAATAAAAAGACTTATTTGGAAGGATGGGCACTGTGGTTCACTCCTGTAATCCTAGCATGCTAGGAGGCAGAGGCAGGTGGATTGCCTGAGCTCAGGAGTTCGAAACCAGCCTGAGAAAAAGCAAGGTCCTATCTCTACTAAAAATAAAAAAGTTGGTTACAGAGCGGAGAGAGTGAGGAGGCTGCGTCTGGCTCCCGCTCTCACAGCCATTGCAGTACATTGAGCTCCATAGAGACAGCACCAGGGCAAGTGAGAGCCGGAGGGGCACTGGGCGACTCTGTGCCTCGCTGAGGAAAAATAACTAAACATGGGCAAAGGAGATGCTAAGAAGCTGAGAGGCAAAATGTTATCATATGCAAACTTGTCAGGAGGAGCACAAGAAGAAGCACCCAGATGCTTCAGTCAACTTCTCAGAGTTTTCTGAGAAGTGCTCAGAGAGATAGAAGACCATGTGTGCTAAAGAGAAAGGAAAATTGAAGATATGGCAAAGGTGGACAAGGCCCGTTATGAAAGAGAAATGAAAACCTATATCCCTTCTACAGGGGAAACAAAAAAGAAGTTCAAGGATCCCAATGCACCCGAGAGGCCTCCTTCAGCCTTTTTCCTCTTCTGTTCTGAGTATTGCCCAAAAATCAAAGGAGAACATCCCGGCCTATCCATTGGTGATGTTGCAAAGAAGCTGGGAGAGATGTGGAATAACACTGCTGCGGATGACAAGCAGCCTGATGAAAGGAAGGCTGCAAAGCTGAAGGAAAAATACGAAAAGGATATTGCTGCATACCGAGCTAAAGGAAAGCCTGATGCAGCAAAAAAGGGAGTCGTCAAGGCTGAAAAAAGGAAGAAAAAGAAGGAAGAGGAGGAAGATGAAGAAGACGAAGAGGAGGAAGAGGAGGAAGATGAAGATGAAGAAGAAGATGATGATGATGAATAAGTTGGTTCTAGTGGAGTTTTTTTCCTTGTCTATAAAACATTTAACCCCCCTGCACACAACTCAATCCTTTTAAAGAAAAAAATTGAAATGTAAGGCTGTGTAAGATTTGTTTTTAAACTGAACAGTGTCTTTTTTTGTATAGTTAACACACTAGCGAATGTGTCTTAGATAGCCCTGTCCTGGTGGTATTTTCAATAGCCACTAACCCGCTTGGTACAGTATGGGGGTTGTAAATTGGCATGGAAATTTAAAGCAGGTTCTTGTTGGTGTACAGCACAAATTAGTTATAAATGGAGATGGTAGGTTTTTCATCTTCAGTTGTCTCTGATGCAGCTTATACTAAATAATTGTTGTTCTGTTAACTGAATACTACTCTATAGTTGCGAAAAAAAGTTGCAGCTGTTTTGTTGACATTCTAAATGCTTCTAAGTAAATACAATTTTTTTATTAAAAAAAAATTAGCTGGATGTAATGGCACACACCTGTAGTCCCAGCTTCTTGAGAGGCTAAGGCTAGAGGATCACTCAAGCCCAAGAATTTGAGGTTGCTGTGAGCTACAATGCCACAGCACTCGACCCAGGATGACAGAGTGAGACTATCTCAAAAAAAAAAAAGAAAGAAAGGAAAGAAGGAAGGAAGGAAGGAAGGAAGGAAGGAAGGAAGGAAGGAAGGAAGGAAGGAAGGAAGGAAGGAAGGAAGGGAGGAAGGGAGGAAGGAAGAGAAAAAAGAAAAAGACTCACTTGGAGAACTTGAAAATTATTTCCACCACCACTCCCCCACACACACCCATAAAAAAAATTCCTAACCTCTAAATGAGTCTCCAGACTTGTCTGCAGAAGCAAGGCCTGGAGAATGTGTTTTGGCTTATTTCATTGTTCATTTTCTTGATAAATCCCTCAACTCTCCAACATGACTCTTTCATCATCAAGAGAACTGGACACTGCTGCCCTAGAGAAATAAGGGTCAGGATGCTGATTGCAACATCACTTTTGAGAGCATAAAACTGGAAACAACCAACATCCCAGTTGGTAGGAAACAGACAAGCTAAATGTGGTATTCATAAAATGGGATTTTATGCAACAGTTAGAATGAATGCCCTTGATCTATCAACATGGATGGAGCTCAGAAGCAAAGTTCAGAGGGAAGAAAGAAAAGACACAACATAATGTAATACATAGTATAATGCATATGTGTGCAAAATGTGCTTTAAATGATCTGAAAGGATAAACACCAAGTGAACAATAATTGCCTTGGAGACAGGGTATAAAAAAAAGAGAGATTAGACTGGACATGTCAGTTAAGGGGGCTGTAAATCTGTCCGAAGTGTTCGATTTCTTTTTTAAAAGGCTAGAAAAAATATAGTCAAAGCTAACAGTTTTTAATTCTGAGTGGTAGGACTACAGATACGAGTGTCTATTAAACTATTATTTATACTTTATACTTTCTATTAAAATCTCAAAATTAAAAACAAAATAAGAACTCCCAACATAACAGGCAAACTCTCTGGATCCGCCACTTGCCCTCAATCATGTCCTGTCCTCTGTACACTGGGGATTCCGGTCGTACCAAAGTACATCCTCCTCTCTCCAAAAGGGTGTGACCAGCTTCTGTGACTTTACACATGGGTTCCCCTGGTCTGTCCTGCCTCTCAAGAGCCCCACGTCTGCCTGGTGATGTTCTTACTCATCCTTCAATGCCAGTTCTACTGCTGCCTCCCCAGGAACCACTCTCCATCCTGCTGGGACAGAATCTGGTGCTCCTTCCTTCACTCCTTAGCACAGATCTGACTCTCAGCATGTCCAGCACCCAAATTAGCTCATGGCATGCAATCTGGACTCCAATGAATCCTTCGGAAGAGTCAACCAGTTCGATGAAAATATTTCAAACTGTATATAAAACCAGCACATTGTACTCCATGATTGCATTTATGTACACAGCCATGATTTAATAAAAAAAATAAAATAAAATAAAGAATCCTTCAGAAAAGTGACGGAATGAAGCACAGCATACAGCCAGTTTACTAAAAAGCAGGACTCATGGACACATACGAAATGTCAGTTACATAAAACAAAGCTATCGGGGGATAGGAAGGCCACTCCCTCTTAGCTCTTTGTGCAACAGATAAGAAAAAAGTAAAAGACTGAGGTATCCATCTTCCAATATATGAAAGGATTTTGAATGGAGAATTGAGAATAACTACTCTATTTCCACAAAGCACTGATATCATGAGCTTAAATTATAGCTGAAAGATACTGATTAGATATTGCAAAGAACTTAATAAGAGTAGCATGCTGTGGAGGGAAAGAGCGCGGTTTTGAGAGTCAGACCTGGCAATAAATCCCCGCTGCCGTGCTCAGTGTTCACTTAGGACATGTTATTTGATCTCAGTGTCCTCATTTCCAGGATGGCCACAACAAGACCCAACATACACGATAATGTGCGATTTAAAAGGCAGAATGTGTAAAGCCCTTGGCACATAGTAGTTACTTCCTCTAAATCAGCAGAGAACTAAAATGGGAAATCTCTCTCTTTTGTAGTTAGAATGCACAAGAGTTGTTTAGTAGAAACCCTTGTTTAAAGCAACAAGATGGTTTCCAGGACCTGCAGGGGGTCATTTGATCCTTCAGTGTGCTGTATAATAAAGCCTGCAGGGTGACTCGGAGGAGAGATCCTTAGACCCCTGAGAGTCAATGTGTCCAGAACAAGGTCACCACATGAGTACATGATTTTTTTTTTTCCGGGCCAAGTGTTCTACAACAGTGTCTTTTTTCCCCCCCGAGCTCTTTAAAAAGAGATGTCACTTGTGGTCCTGATAACAGCCTAGGCTAAACTGTTTAGCATTTTCATTTTAAATGGTGATACTTAAATTGTCTTTTTAAACTTTCATTGCAAAAGGTGATGGTTAAACTGTCTTCCCTCAGCCCTAACATCAACACCTTCCCTGCTCTAGCCTTGATACTAGCTCTGGGATTGTGCTTAAGTTGCATTTCTCCCTCTCTTCTTCTCCCAGTCGGGGCCAGAAATGAGAGCTTGTTCAAGACTCTTTGAGACTCTTTTTTGGTCCAATTTATTCATGCCTTGCCACTAGAAGAGGTGACATTAGATCATGACCTCTTCTTGATTATTTTGGGGATCGTGAACTAGGAAATCGATTTATGCTGTGATTCTAGCAACCTCCATTTATAATGAGATTAGTCTTTGGCCTACTCTAAGCAGAGAATATATTTCTTGGGCAGCAAGATTAGAAGGCACTTCTAATTCAAAACTCATATGATCCAGGATTAAGAGGACCAGCAGAGCTGGGCTGAAAACCTGGATTAGGAATCTGAGTGACATCTGGTTCTAAATGATCTTTCCCCTCCAACCTCCAACCCCTTCTGCCCTCTGGTCTTCCCTTTCCCTTCTCCCATGTCCCCTATCCAGCTTCTAGAGGAATGACAAAGAGATGTACCTCTTTCCAGGACTCCCAAAAATATGTTCCATAATAAACACAGCTCTTCCCCCATGGAATCATGGCACTATTTACACTTGGCTTCCTAAGGGGCAATGAAGGGGGCAGTTATTTCCTTCATAGGATGTGACAGGGTTCAATATATAATGAACAAAATGTCATAATAGCTCAATAAAGGCATTTTGTAAAAACACATGGAACCGGTAATTAAAATAAAAGAAACTGTAAATGAATATTTAATTCCAGAGGGAAGAATGCCTTTGGGATTTTTGACACTTGGCCAAAATATTCCAAAACTCAATTGTTTAATCGAGTTTCCCTAGCAGCACTAGCATGTAGTAATTCTCATTTCAAGGCTGCATGTTTATTTTAGTTCCAACCTACTTTCAATAGTAGGTAATTAGGGAAACAAAAAGTACATATCTTATTGTTTAATTTAGGGTCTACCACTGTGTTTCTAGGACTTTTTTCAGTATGTGTTTTAATGCTATAGAAAATCAAAAGATTTTTATTCAACTTTAAGTGCTTAAGAAAGGCAGTGAATAAAAGTCAGGTTATATATTCTGATTTTTAAAAGAAACTTCACCCTATTATTTTAAATACCAGATTCTGCACCTGCAGAGCTAAGCTCTTATGTAATACATTTCACCAGAAGTTACCAGAGTTTCAGACATAATTGCTCCAGACATGTCTCTGAAGTCTGAGCACTTGTCAGATGATTCCTGCTATTGTCACCAAGAAAAATTGTCTTGGGTGGCCATTGTGGAAGCCACAAGTGTTTACAGATATCTTTCTATCTACAGAGAGGCAAGAACTCACATCAGGAATAAAAATGATAGTACCAATCATTCGAATCATATGAATCATAGGAATCACAAACTCCCAATATTGGCAGAGACTTGGATGGGTACCTTCCACAGAAACACGAGCCATATAATTCCTTTTCCTAGTAGCCACATTTAAAACAAAAAGAAAAAACATAAAACAAATTTTAATGATGTATTTCAAACTTAACCCAATATTTGCAAGATATTGTTTCAATGCATATTTAATCTAAAAATTGTTAATGAGTTAATTTACCCTTTGGAAGCTAGTGTTTGACACATCTCAACTCAGCTAGTAAATTTTCAGTGGTTAAAGTGAAATAAAGTTCTACCAAAACAAGAAAGAAGAAAGTATGCTTAACAGAAAAATATTCACTCTGCTTCAGTTTTAAAATTTTAAGTAAAGTTAAAAATTCAGTTCCTCAGTTGCACTAGCCTTCAAGTACTCAGTGGCTACTTGTGGCTAGGCTACCTGAAGGGACAGCAAGCCTGCCACCAGGCTCTGAACCTCACCTCCTCCTGAGAGGTGGGTGGCGAAGCCAGTTGTCAGCTCAGGTGGTCAGGAAGATCACCTTGAGGATAAGAATTATTTCCATCTTCAGATCTCAGGTATGTTTTCCACGAAGTCTGTTCTCTCTCTACAGGGATAATGAGGGAAATCCACTTAGCCCAGCCAGCCCCAAGGCTCTGGTGGCCCAAACACTCCCAGCTTGGATCCCCTGACATCTCCTTTCTACAAATCTACCTGAAGGACGCCGCATCTGGTTAAGAGGAATCAGGCTTTTTTGAGTAAACTCTCTTTCCTGTCTCTATCCCATTGATCAGGACAGACGAGAGGGTAGACAAGAGTCAATAATGCTTCTCCCCAAGGCGGCTCTGCTCCTTCTCCACTTGTGCCATAAAAAGAAGCTGCATGGCGGTGACCCTGAATCCTACAGGAAAAGAGCTCACGTAAAACTGAGCACTTGCTACCTGGCACCAGAAGGTTTTTCAGAGGAGGGATTTTTGGAGGGAAAGTGAGCAGAATAGAGTGAAACTAGTAAACTAGGACACACATGGAAAATTCATAGTGCACGAACGTGGGTCATAAATGCTGTTATCACAGATGCCTCGCCCGCCTCCTATCAGCATCCTCATGCCCTTCTCACTCCCCTCCCATTACTCACGTTAAGAACTCAGCACGTGTCCTACGTTTTCATCTGTGCTCATACAATCCAGTACAGCCCTTTATACACACACATGTGCAGAGCTGGAACAGCTTGTCATGGTTTGTTTTACAAAACTCAGATCTTCTTACACACTTCCCTGTACCTTACTTTTCTCACTTACCTCTCTTTAAGCAGGATGAAAAAGCAAATTCTTCTCACTATTTCACACACTGTTCCGCCCCCAGCTTCAAGGGTTAGCAAGATCGCTAGCAAGTGAGTACCTGCCATGGCACACTAGTTGGGCTCAGCTCACCCTTGCCACCAGAACAGGACGAGCTCCACAGAGGGAAGACCATGGCCAGGACTCCTGGGCCTCCAGGTGACTGGGAGTGTGATTCTTCACATGTCAGCCTGGCCGCCTCTGAGAACTGGGGGAGAAGGGGTATCTCCCTCCCCCATGCTCACCTACCCACACTATCTGCCATTCACACTCGGTGTTCTGTGATGCCTACACCTGTGAAGCTTCTCCCTAGCCCCAAGGGGAAGGGGAGCATCCAGGAAATTGATGTCTGGCAGGTGTGCAGGTGTAAATGGAGCTCTTTACATCAGGTGTATCCAGTCATCCGGCTGTGCGGGCAGTGCCCTCATTTATCTTGGAAATTGCTGGATTGCTACCCATTCTTCTGCTCACTTCCCTTCTCCCATCTCAGCCCTCAGCCCCAGACCCAAGTAGTTGTGGTGCCCCCAAAGGCACCAGCTCTGTCCTTCAGCACCACTTGACCTCAGAGGAATAGGAACTATGTTCCCCCAAATTTTCATGTACCAGTGCCTAAAGTACCCCCAGAAATCATGAGGAAACTTTTCCTTCATCCATTTTTAATCACTGCAGATTATAATGACATTCTTTGGAAAATATATACTTAGCTAACTTCCCTTAGAATTTCTTTTTTCAGGCCCAAGGAGGACAGTGATGTAAAGCTTTCAGTTAATAGCTTAGTTTATTTTGGTTTCATTTCTTTTATTTCCTTTTGGCTTCTTTATTTATGGCTTAAATTTTTTGCACCCTGGTGTTTGGCCTCCTTTTCTCAGGAGAATAATTAAGAAAAAGAATTTGGATGTTCAGGCACTTTTTGCCACTGAGCTGGAGGCAGTAGGATTGTTTATGGGAGAGAGGGAAATATGGGAGAAAAGTGCCCATCACCAAAACCACCAATCCCACCAAAACCACAATCACCACCAAAACCCAGGAAGAAAACTCATTTTCCTAAAGTGAAGTAAGGTGTTATTCAGGTCATAGAGCTTGATGCAACTCGTTGTTCAAATACTCATTAGATTCTGTTAGACAAATAACTAAATGAGAGAACTCTGGCGTATGAATAAATTACCATAGAACTCATCTGTGTCCACACAGTCCTGTCATTTAAATGGGATCAAGATTCTCCAAAGGGTGTCTGCCCCATAGCAGACTCGATCTTGTAACACATCTGTGGGCCCATAAGACAAATGGGATCTGAATGGAAGCTGAAATAAAATTGAAAGAACACTGTCCTGGTTACAAAAGAAGTGAATGTTTAATTAGGCGAGAGCCATGAATGCAGACTTGAAAATAGAGGGGAAAAAAATAAAACTTTCCCCATGAGTGACTCTTCCTACCCTTGAATACAATCGTAATGAAACTGACAAATACACCTTCGAGGCCACCTTCATGAATCAAATCAATTTATTTAATAATTTAGGAATCACTTCCAGCCGTCTCCCCCATTAAAATCCGAGGGCCATTGTATCCTCTATTTCCTCGGTTCCTTTCCTTTCTCTTAGTTATGCCTCGCTGGCTTTAATAAATAAGTAATACAGAGAGAAAAAAAACACTTATCTGGAGTACCTCGCCTCCACCTTCACCCTGCAGGGTTCTGTGGTTCTTTTCTACCTGGAAATAAATGGAGTTGAGAACAATCTTTTCTCACATAAAGGTTAGGGCAGCAGGATCAGACCCTGAAGTGCAGTCACGGCAACCACACAACCCTGAGCCCTGCTTGAGCCAGGAGAAAAACTGTAGAATAAATAATGTGCTAAGACAAGCCTGAGGAGGCAAGGGCTCATTCCAAAGGCTGAGTGAGTGTGCACAGGCCACTTTCCAGCTAGTAAATGGCAAGACACCACAGCGACTGGTAAGGGAATTCCAGAAGCATCAAAGTAAACTACGATCATTTGTAGTTTATTGCTCAAAAACGAGGGCTGCTGAATCCAGCCATGATGCTTTGAAGAAGATGGAAAAGGGATTGCTATTATACGGAAGGGCTCCAAAAGCAAAGTGCTGATGGAACGGGACTGTGGCCCTCCCACAACTACCAAATATGATTCCTCCCTCCCTGCTCTCCGTGTTGGGCAGTGCACGCCTCCCCCTGCCCCTGCCCCTGAGGCCACCTGGGACCTAGGAGCCCACAAAGCCACCACTCACCTGGAGCAGGTGAGATCTTGCTTCCATAAGGTCACCCGAGCATTAGAACAGGAGCCACACTGGTCACTGACAGCACTGACTCCATCCACAACCCTCAGCCCCCAGGACAAAATTCAAGCCCTTCGGCACAACAACACCCATTTCCCAGCTCTCCTCGAAGCCCCCTCTGAGTCACCTGTCAGGGCCCCTTTTGCCAGCCATGTCCACTACTGACAGGTCCTTCTCCAGCCCTTGTGGGGTTACTCCCAGCTCAAAAGCCTGGCGTTCTGCATTTCTCTATCCTGATCTCTAGCTAAGTTCCTTCCTCTTCGCCCTTTAAAACTTGGTTTATGCCTGAGCCCTCACCTGGCAATCTCCCTGCAGTGCAGCCCCATGGAGCTGGGGAGCTTGCTTTTCTTGCCACTGACTTCCTGGTAAGGTAACTGTCTTTTCCCATGCCTGTCTTCTCTTAGCAGACCCAAAGTTCCTCAGAGGCGAAAATATGCCTTCTTGGCTTCAGATCATCATACCAAGCTTGGTACACAGTAGGTGCTTAACAGACATGTAGTAACTAGATGCTGAGGGAAGCTGAGTTGGCTCACTGCAAAACATATGAGGCATTTGCCATTGGTCTGCAGCACAACTTGCGCTTGCTGAGTTTTTTCAGTGAGGGAATAGGGAAGAAATTGGGAAGCCCAAGGGCTTGTCACCCTTGGAAACCAGCAGCCTGAGTCTTTACCCCACAGCCGTTGGAAAGGTAATTTATCCCTGCCAGGAAAACACAGGCACCAAGCCACGTGGCAACTTCTCTCCCTCCACAAATTAATCATGATTCCGGTGTTAATTCCATAAATAATTCATGAAGTCAAAAATATAAAGCATCACAATGTGCCCGCCAGCCATACTGTGCAGCCTCCTTCACAGGAGAAATTTAAACATAAACCTGGAAGCTTCTCTGGTTTGTGGGAAGTTCTAATATGGCTAAATGCACGTTAAATTTAGCCAAATGCCCTTATAATATAAATATGCACTGAGCACCCTGACTGTGCCAGGTACGATGCTGGGTGAAACTAAATAAAAGACATAGTCTCTCCCTTGGAGCCAAGGAAGAGAAACAAGAAAACAGCAGAACACTGACCAGACAGAACAGTGAGGTTGTATAATACAGTGGTTAGGTCTCTGTTTGTGCAAACAGGCCTGGGTTCTAACCCCAATTCCTAGCTGTGTGCCCTTAAGCCAAGTAATGTCCCCAAACCTCAGTCTTTTCATCTGTTAAGGGGTGTTATTACAGTAACAGTATCTACCTGGCAAGGTCAGGCTATAGAAAGCAAGTGATTAAAGGATTAAAAATTAGTATTACTGATATTAGTATTATAATATACAGTACACTCTTGGGAGGAGTCGAAAATGTTTCTCTGAGAAGCTGAGTTTCAAAGGAAACATGGAGAAAAAGGTAAGCGATGGGGGTGGGTGGAAATTAGCCACATAATTTGTGGATCCCAGGGAAAAATGAAGTGCAAGGCCCACTCCTCTCCCCTTTTCAAAATTAAGACTTTCAAGAGGGTGACAGCAGAGCATTAAAGCAAATCAAGGTCCTTCTGAGAGAGGGTGTTAGACAGCTGCACTGGTCATAGCGCCAGGTGTTGACCCTAAAAGAAGCCACCCTCCCTACCACTCAGGATAAGAGTCTTCCTAGAGACTGAATTCTAAGCCTAAACCATCTTTTGAATAAAAGATGCTTCTGAATGAACGACAGCCACAATATTGACTTTCACAGGCAAGATAGCCAGATCCTCTGGTTGCTAATATCAGTCATGTGCACACACGTAAAGAATGTAAACGCATCTTCCATTCCTCTGATGCTGTCTGAAATCCACAAGAAAATGTAAAAGGCTATTTCTCCAGGTCCCTTTCCCTGGTCTGGGATTCCTGGAAGAACAATAACAAAATCAGTGGAAATCATGGGGTCTAAGAATCAGAAGTGCTGGGTACCAGCCCCAGGCCCTCCAGTCACATCTTGGGACACTCATGTCTTCACCTGTGAGTTGCAGAGATAGAATCACTGCTCTTGAGGGTTTCTTCTGGAGACACTGTTCCATATTTCTGTGTAATAGCAGCAGGAGAAAGAAAATAAAAGTCTGCAAAGCCAGAGTAAAGTAATAATAATTTTAAAACAAGCTTTATGCCTGCTGACTTTTTAATATAACATTTCTGGTCTGGGAAAAAAAACTACATTATACAAAATAAAATGCTGTTGAAAACTCCCATAATATCTCCATGTACGTTTCATTTAGCAGGTGTGGTATGAAGCTGAGCTTCATGTAACAGGGTCTCTGAAGCCCAGTCACTGATAACACTCTTATTTAGATTACTACAAATGGGGAGCATGTATTTCCTGTACATCACTGGCTGGTTTTATTGCTTAAAATATTTGCATAAAGCTAAACAATTATCTGCAGGGAAAGGATCATTTACTCCTCCTTTTCCTTACCTGAAGTTGTCATCCCTCAACTCCCCTTTTTAGAATCACCTACTGTGTAACAAGCTCCAGAAACTTGGGCAGACTCCCAAAGGCTTCTAGGGCCAAGAGCAACTCACCTAAGGAATTAGGTATCTTAGAATAAAGGTTCTCAAACTATAGCATGGAATTACCTGAAAAGCTTGTTAAGCACAATTTCAGGACCCCATTCCTAGTTTATCATTCAGTAGGCCTCGGGTGGGACCCAAGAATGTGCAATTCTAAGAAACTCCCAGTGATGCTGCTGGTTCCAGAACCACACTTTGAGAACAGCTGTCTTTAAAAGGAAATAGCAGCAAGGTCCTGGTTGGGACATAGGTAAAGCTTATGATCATGTGAAAGTTCACCTGTGCCTAATGAATGAAAGGCAGGCTACTTACAAATTCTCTAAGGTAGGGCTTACCCCAAAGAAGGAATCAATATCTTCCAACGAGGTTTCAACCTCTTCATAGAGAGAGCAATGTTTCCTTAGTCCACATTAATTTCTGGACATTGGGGGACACAGGGAGGAAAGAATAACTCACAGTTCACAGAAGTCTTCAGTCTTCCTGGATTAAGGCTCACCCTCAGACTCCAAATAAACACATTTCCACAAGGTTCACTGCTCCCTAAATCCTTAAGCCAGTAGGATCAGCATTAGCTGGGATCTTGTTGGAAGTACAGACTCTTAGGCCTTACCCCTGATCTACTGAGTATGCATTTTAACAGGATTCCCAGTAATCTGCATTCACATTAAAGTTTGAGGGGCACTTCTCTAAGTAAAAGGAGGTGAGGATAAACACCTGGCCTAGACCTATTGCAGACTGGGGTGTTTTCAGGTCGAAGCCTGAAAAGGGGTTCCAAACTCAGGTTGTTCCTGCCTGGAACTCTAGGCAGGAGCTCCAGGCAGCAAGTGGTAAGTGCATGAATCAGGTCTAATGTGGGGCAAGAATGGGTGATGACACCTTTGACTAACCAGAGAGGGAATTCAGGCCTTAAGGCTCTCAGCTTCAAAACTTTAGAAACACAGAAGTGTCAGCAGGCTGGGCTCTGGCTGCCAGGTTCCCAGGTTTTTATCTCTGCCCTAAAGTAGGAATGAATAGTATTGGCTAAAATGCATTAACCACTTACAAGTCAGACATTCTTACCATTATCCCCAGTTCAGACTTGGGAAAACAGAGGAACATGGAGACCAAGTAAATCATGTGACTAAGGATGAGCAGAGCTGGGATCTGAACCTAGGCAATGTGTGCACAGAACTGCACCTCCTGCAGCAAAGGCCACTTCTGTGGGGAAGAGGCAGCATCTGTCCTGAAGGCCGATAGAAGCTGATTCCAAAGATACCAGAACCTGTCAGGTGGTCTTAGATAGAACACATATATAATTGATTACTCAGATGGGATGCCTTTGGCAATAAAAAGTGGCAATATTAATAACTGTGTGGGGACAACAGATATAAATCAGGATGTCCCCAGCAAAATTGGGAATGTGGGGAAAGTCCCTTGGAGGACTTTCTGGTAGGACCAAGGGTTAAGGATTCTCTGACAGTCTGAGGATAGGCAGGATGAATAAGCCATGCCTGGGAGCTACCTGCTGTTGGGATTCATTTTTTTCCATTTCTGCTTGGTTTTCCTTTATTATCCCAGAACTCTAGTAAAGACTTGTGAAAGTACCCCTCTCTCATCCTATGCACACCCCCCCCAGGTAGTTAGATAGAAACCCCCAAGAAGGACAGAATGCAGGGCAAGGTCCTAGCTTCCCTTTCTCTCACATAGAGACACAGCTTCCCCTGCCCAGTCCTCCTTGGAGGATCCTTTAGGTAAAGAGAGAACTTTTACCAAAAATTACAATTCCCAGCCAGGTGCAGTGGCTCACAACTGTAATCCTAGCACTCTGGGAAGCCAAGATAAGTGGATTGCTTGAGCTAAAGAGTTTGAGACAAGCCTAAGCAAAAGCAAGACCATCTCTGCTAAAAATAGAAAAACTGAGGCAAGAGGATCACTTGAGCCCAAGAGTTGAAGGTTACTGTGAGCTATGATGATGCCTTGGCACTCTACTCAGGGCAATAGCTTGAGACTCTGTCAGAAGGAAAAGAAAGAAAGGGAGGAAGGGAGGAAGGGAGGAAGGAAGGAAGGAAGGAAGGAGAAAATTACAATTCCTGCTTAAAATCTCTATAGCCAGACCGCTATCCTAGAATCTGTGACTCTAGATTCAATCAAATAAATAAGTTAATCATTTTCAAAAGCTTTCACACACCTTTCTCACAAGAATACAGGACACAAGTTATACTATCCCATCATATACACAAGTCTCAGATAAGACAGTGAAACCCACCAATTCTAAAATGGAGGTAAGCAAACCTGATAAGAATCAGGATTGATTGGGCTGGGTCTGCTAACTGAGGGGAATAGTTACTGACTCTTTTCTTGAAGAACTCCCACAGCGACTCTTGGGCACCTCCTCATGCGTGGGGAAGCGTGTCTATTTCCTGTGGAACTGGGTCTGGGCAGGAGATCCCCAAGGGAAGTAGCCTGGGGCCGTGCCGGGTCCTGGCTCAGCATATACCTTCAGCAGCTGCCCTTCACAGGCAGCCGGAGCCATCCAGATGGCAGGAGAGCCTAATTGCCATTGTTAGCACTGATGGAGCATTCCAAAAGAGGAGAGAGGGATGGGCAGGACAGAAAATCTCTCTTCTGCCGAGGAGCCACCTACCACCTGTGTTTAATACAGATGAGCATCTAACTCTGTGGCTTCTGCCATCTGTGTCTGCAGGAAAGTACCAGAAGCCCCATTGTGCTTCAAGAACCATATGGAAGCCATTAAGAAGGGTGCCCTTCCCACTCATTGGCCCAGCCATGCTGAAGAGACATTAGCCCCCAAATTAAAAAGTCTGACAAGAGCAAGTATTAGCAAATATGCAGTTCATCTGGATCTCTGACACAGTGCTCCTGAGAACCACTTTGGAAGACTGTACAACATTATCTAGCAAAGTGGAAGACATTGATTTCTGGTGACTTAGCAATTCCACTCTGAGGTGTATCCCCTACAGAAATACATACCTATACGTGCCAGAACACACAGACTAGAATGTTCATGGTTATCCCACACTTGAAACAACCTAAACATCCATCAACATTAGGTTAGATAAATAACCTAATGCTAATGTTAACCTAACCTAATGTTAGATCAATGCCATTTCCACTGTTATTATACAGAAATGAATGTGAACAAATGTAATCTTGAGCAAAAAAAAAAAAAATCATGAAACAAAAGAATATACACCGTAAGACTCCATTTACATAATGTTCACAATCCTCAAAATATCAAAATCATCCAACGATTTGCCATAGTGTTTAGAGGTGCATTTGAGTATGGTGACATTGACGTAAAGCCAGGAAGTTATTATGAGAGTCAGTACAGTAAGGATAATGCAGGTGTAAGGAAGGAATTGTACACATGTAAGATCCAGAAATATTCTACTTCCCGGAAGGGAGGTGGCCACATAGGTGTTTGTTTCTGTTCATGATTTAATGCATTTTTCTGTTGATAGGTTTTACTTCAAACACATAAAAAGGAAAATTTTTAATAAAAAAAAGACATCTTCCCAGGCCTGATGGCAGC
The DNA here is from genome assembly GCA_963573935.1 of Arctocebus calabarensis. Classification (NCBI taxonomy): domain Eukaryota; kingdom Metazoa; phylum Chordata; class Mammalia; order Primates; family Lorisidae; genus Arctocebus; species Arctocebus calabarensis. The sequence goes on from CAUYON010001309.1 coordinate 16,025, forward strand.
TGCCCCCTACTGGAAGCTAAAGAAAGTGCAGGTTGGGAGGAGCTACTACTTTTTATGGGGTGAATGGGGGAAAGGGACCCAGGACCTACAGTCTCAGAAAAGTTGTGTCCAAATCCCTTTTGGAATTTTTCTTAAAGTTTTACTCATGAGTTGTTAAGCATTTTGTTTAGCAAATCATTTTATCCAATGATCTCTGTGGAAGTGGCAGATGGCGCTAAAGAAACCCTCCTTAAATGCAGCCCTGGTCTGTTTGCTCACCCTCTGCTCAGGGTTGGCTGCTGCTCCCAAGGCTCAAAGAGCATGGAAAGGGAGGGAGAGAAGGGCTAGATCAGCAGCAGGCAGAGATATGTATATAAACATGGGATTTACAACAAACAACAGTCCCAGTACAGAGCCTTTTGTTTTGCTGTGTGGGTCCTGCAAATAGACACAGATACAGAAGCCTGGGAGATAACCACTGAAGCTAGATCAGGGGTATGCAAGGGGTGCATTAATGTGTATAAAAATCCACCAAGGAGGCTCAGCACCTGTAGCTTAGCGACTAGGGCACCAGCCATAAACACCGCAGCTGGCAAGTTCCAACCTAGCCTGGGCCTGCCAAACAACAATGACAACTACAACCAAAAAAATAGCCAGGCATTGTGGCAGGTGCCTATAGTCCCAGCAACTTGGGAGGCTGAGGCAAGAGAATCACTTAAGCCCAAGAGTTTGAGGTTGCTATGAGCTATAACACCATGGCACTCTACCAAGGGCGACATAGTGGGACTCTGCCTCAAAAAAATACAAAAATCCAGCAAGGAATTGTGTCAGAGTGAGGGTGGGTACCAAAGGGACAGAACCCTTAACTCCTCAGTGCAGTCAATATTCCCATCTGGTCCCCTGAGAGAAGAGAGAGTTTGCACAGTGGAGCCTGCCCTGACCCCTGACAATTCAGAAAAGGAAAAGCTGACAATTAACACTTGCCTTTCATTAAAACTGTGGAAGTGGGGTGGAGGCAAGATGGCTGACTTGAGTCAGCTTTCCACAGAGGGTCCCATCCAGAAGGAGAGTTAAAGGACAGAAGTTTAGCAAGTAAGCTAATGGTTTGGAGCTGAGCCAATAAAGAAGGTTGAAGAACACACATCAACCCTGCTGAGGTGAGCTGCAACCCCAAGGATACAAACAAAAGGTATAAAATCCATCACCAAGTGGTCTGGGGTCCCCTACCCCATGAGAACAGCTCGCAGTATACTTTTTACAAACAAGCAAGCAGAGGTCAAACATCCTCCCATTTTATCCCACAGGAGAGACCCTCTAAAAACCAGACCTCCTTCCTCTACTAGGGTGCCATGCCACTCTCCTGCCAGGAATAAAACTGTATATTTTCTCTACCTGCAATTCTAAACTCTCAGCACTCCCCTCCACTCTCTTCCCAAGGTCTGGAAGCCTGTCCCCCATGGAGTCCAGATACTTGGGGACTTTCTCAAGAGGTATGGACAGGGTGTGGGCTGCTACAGGTCTGTGCTGATTCTGTGGGCACAAGGGTAAGGAGAAAATGGTGGCCTGAAGGAACCATATGGGAAAGGCAGAGGCAGTGCCCCCCAGCACAGAGCACCAGTGGCAGCAGCAGGAACAATAGGGCTCATCACCCCTGGGAATATTTTGGAAGGATTCTTCCTATCTCTCTGGGCAACCAAAGAAAGCCAGGCATCTTCTCTGGTGGCAGGCACTAGTGGAATAGATCTGGGACAGTAACACAGACCCCATGAGCAAAGGGTATGCCTGAAGCAGTATTGGCCTGGGCGGAGCATGGTGGAACAGAGAATTGAAGACCCATGCACAGAGGTGGCATACTCTCAAGGTGGGGCTGAACCAGAGGACTGCTTTAGTTAGCCTAAGAAACACCCGGCCCTCAGGGAATCATAGCTGAGATGAAGGCAGCCAGGCCGAGGCTGGAACTCCAAGCCGAGGGTGAGCTGCACCTGCCCCAACACAGACTGCAGGGGAAACAAACAGTAGCTCTGGGAAGTGGCACAGACCAGGGCTGAGTCACAGTTTCTGTGAACTCAAACAGCACCTGTTCCGCAGGGGAATATAGCCAGGACAGAATCACAAATTCTGCACAAATATAAGTGTAAGCAACATCAATCAGGGGCTGGGCTGGAACTGAGTGAACTGCCCCAGTTTCCTTAACCACCCAAGGTTGTCAGGCCTCAGCTCCACCTGCCAGATGGTGGTAGAGTGCGGAGGCCTGGTCTAGGAGACATAAGATCTCTCTGTGACTCAGGCAGACTCAAACCCCTGGAGCATCTGCTCATTGGAGGGAACCGGATCATAGCCCTGGAGAGGGGGGAGGATGGGTGGAGGGAGAGTAATTGGTGGGACCACACCTACAGTGCATCTTACAAGGGTATATGTGAAATTTACTAGGTGCAGAATATAAATGTCTTAACACAGTAACTACGAATATGCCATGCAGGCTATGTTAACCATTTTGAAAAAGTAAATAAATAAATAAAAAGAAAAGAGGGCTTGGTGCCTGTGGCTCAATGGGCTAAGGCGCCAGCCACGTACACCTGAACTGGTGAATTCAAATCCAGCCCGGGCCCACCAAACAACAATGATGGCTACAACCAAAAAATGGCCGGGCGTTGTGGCGGGCGCCTGTAGTCCCAGCTACTTGGGAGGCAGAGGCAAGATACTCACTTGAGCCCAGGAATTGGAGGTTGCTGTGAGCTGTGATGCCACAGCACTCTATCCGGAGTGACAGCTTGAGGCTCTGTCTCAAAAAAAAGAAAAGAGAAAACCAGCACAGATGTCTTCAGGGGCTTAAGTTCTAAGTGAGACAGGAAGGACGTGAACAAGTGACAATGAAGAGCAGTTGTATTCTTTAATATTTTGTAAATTGACATAATGGGACCCTTCATTAATCAGGTTAAAATGTGATTTTTCTCTGTGTCGCATGTTAGTGACAACTCAATTGAATAAAACAGAAGGAACTTGTAAGAGTCCTTGGGTTTGTGCTTTTAAGTGACACTTTGCATCTCTTACCGTTTTCAATTTGAAGATGTTTAGATTTGCATAATCTAGGGAAGGCCTCCATACAGTTCCTAAAAAACTGTTTCAAGGACTTCAGAAGCCTTTTCCTCTAATTTGTTGCCTTGAAAGCCTGTCCCTGACTATAATAACATTCCCAAGCCTGAGGTTTCAGGAAACTATTCTGATTCCAAAATGGCTACAAGAAATATATTACCTAGCTCTCCATTTATTTACCAAATTATTAAGTGTTGAGTAGCAGTGTCCATTCTCCAGGCCTGGAGCTGGACACTGTGGCTAAAGATGGAGCTCACATATGTGGGAAGGGAGGGTGACACAAACTCACCGTGACGTGGGGTGGTAACCACTCTAACATGGGGAGGGCTCAGGGGCCCAAGAAGGTGGCCGTGAGAGAGTGACATGGGAATGGACATCTGGAGACAGAGCAGATGCTGGCCATGTAAAGAGTAGAAGAGAGCAATGTTCCAGGTAGAGGGAACAGCATATGCAAAGGCTTGGAGATGGGAGAAAGACCATGAGCTCAGGCTCAAAGCTGGGATTTGGGCGATGGTGAGAAACAAGGCTCAGGAGCAGGAGATGCCAGGTTACAAAAGGGCCCCAAAGGCCACAGGGAGGAGTCAAACTTGGCTCCTGAAAAATTCCTGAATGGGGGTGAACAGATTTCTGAATTAGAAACATTCCATTGCTATTATGTAGAAAGCCCAAATTCGAGGAAAACAAGAAAGTCATCAGGAAGACCAGCTGCTTCAACATCCTGATGTAAGACTATGATGAGCGGGACCAGGTGGCGGGCATGGAAGAGAAAGGGCCTACACCTGTTAGGTCACTAGCCCTCACTCCTCAGGCATAATGAAACACTTCAGAATACAACACATTAGTTTCCTGAACAAGCAATTAATCATTCCTTTAAATATGATTGTGCACCCACTACTGAGCAGGCATGGTCCAACACTGGGGACTCAGCAGGGCCAGTAAGACACCCAGCTAGCAGACCAACATGGCACCTTTCCGGCCTGAAGGGCAGGGGCTGGGGACAACCTGGATTTACGTTCTGGCTCCTCTCACTCCTCACTCTCTGTATGACCAGGGATGAATTATTTTACCTCTCTAAACTCAGTTTCTTATTAATAAAGTCAGAGAAAAGTGCTTGCCTTTCACCCTTATTGGGAAAACGAAGAGTCTAGCACAGTACTAAGCAAAATAGTTGTTCCTTAAATGGCTGCTAATGTTATCACTAGTGGTGGCAGTGGTAAACTTTTGGGTACTGCTTTCATAGTGTACTTTTACAGATCCTGTTTCAGCACAACTGGAGAATTTGGTGCAGAAAGACTACTGCTATTCCCTGCATTGTTTCTGTGGTTGCCGTGCTGGTGACAGTCTGTGTGGTGGTCCCCAGTGCCCAGCTGACAACATGGCACAGTTCAAATGATCAGACAGAGGAGAGGGGATGCATTGAAATGCTACTAGCAAGAGTATGGTCACCTGAATGGTGACAATGACACTTTTGACATATAGATAACTCTTTACTGTTGGATCTCATACCAGTGAAGATACACAATGGACCCAAACAGCTTCACTGAGTCAACAGCACCAGGTTATACACTGAGGGTAAGATGACTAAGAACATAGCCTGGATCGCAAGAAATGCTACATATGTGGAGCTCAAAACATTCTTCAGTAACATGTTGCTGAGAGCTGCCCTGAATGCTGTTGCCTAGGCAGCAAAGCATCCAATGATGGACTGTGGAACAAGGAGATAGGAAAACAGATTGAGAAAAATGGCAGGACCTTTGGGAGACTGAAAAGCAGAAGGAGGCCAGAGATGTGTTTAACTCCACACTTCTGTTTGTCCTCCAGGAGCCTCTGACTGTCTTCTCAGCATCACTATCTGCTTTTTTGGCTTTTTGTTTTATTTACTTTTGTTTTCTTTCATTTTGTTTCACTTTGCCAACAACAGGTCACAACAGAATCACAGAATCTTCCTGAAAGGCTCCAACATTGAAGCAAATCAATCTGCAACTCAATCCCATGGTGCTGAAACCATATGTAGAATGGATATAATAATAGCAAGGTAGTGGGAAAATATTTTGAATTTTTAAGAAAAGTTCTTGTGTCCTGCACTCCCTTTGTTCCCTCTATCCACCCTTCTCACCCCAGATAGACACTTCAGCATCTAGCACTGACTGCCTCAGGAAAGAAACGGCACAGCAGAAACGCTGAGAGAATGAAAAACTCGATTCTTGATGTGGGAATTTCAAACTTGAAACTGAGTTTAAAACAGATGTTTGCATTCCAAAGCTTAAGAGAAAGCTATTGTCCCAAGGGGTTCAGTCCAGAACATATGTGCCATCAAAGGGGAAGTAAAGGTAGCTAGACACTGGTGCGTATCTCCACCACACCCCCGGGCAAGTGCCAATGGAGAGGACACAATAATGACCCCACAGGGAGTCCAGAGGATTTAAGAGTGTTTTGCAGAAAGCCAAAGCCTGGATGATGTGTGGGGATTGTAGGCAGCCAGGTCCAAGAGGGCCTTCCCAAGCCTCCCAGCTCTCAGCATAATATGGGAAACAAGTAAATCTTCCATGAGTCCAAGATAAGAACAGAAATCACCAAGTAAAACAGATCTGGAGAGGTTTTCAGGAAAGAGGAGAAAATCCAGCTGCCATCTTTGCAGACAGAAAGCCAGAAGGTTGATGGGAATGAGAGGGGAAGGAAAGCAGAAGGTCACAGCCACCAGGGCCTCTCCCCAAGGATTTGAGTAGGTTGAGACCCTCAATTGCTTGAGATTAAATTTCTACCACCTAACAGAATGGAGAATTAAGGGGGAAAGGAAATTAAGTTCAGGTGCAAAAAGTACATTTCACATTTTTGCACACCGGACTGGGTGGCACGACATAATATTATCATAATGTGAACATTATAGTTACCCCTTATAAATCACCCACTATGTGCCACCCATGGAAGGTAGTGCATTATCCCAGGCCCACTTATTTATACATTATTTTTAATTTCAAAATACTAAGGGGATACAAATGCTATTGTCTGGGTGAATTGAATATGATGAAGTAGGGCTTTCCATTTTTATAAGATTTTATAAAAAATCACTACTTTTTTCTCCCAATAATATTCTGAGGGGGGCATATTACCCTCTCACTTTTACAATTAGGAAAACCAAAGGAGAAATTCTAGTACCTTGCCCAAAACCTCACAGCTATTAAGAAGTAGATCCAGAATTTTACCCAGGTCTTTTCTCTCCTTGGGGGCACAGCCAGTCGGCTTTTGCTTGAGTAATGGAACGATCATAAGCTACAAGGTTGGGGGAAGAAGGTTCTAGGCACACTGGCAAAGACACTTCACCCACACAATGTGGCTCACCTCCCCATGGGCCAGCACCCTGGTGACTCAGCATCAGTGAAAACTGTTCTTGCCACCATCAGCAGTGGATTTTCCATAACTCCTTGTGCCTAACTGCACATAAACACTTGCACGGGCCAGTAAGCCTGGACAGGGAGGCTTTAGGCCTACCAGTCTCTAGGTTTGCCAGGTCCAGGACCAGCTTGGGTAACCGGAAGGACAGACCCAGTAGGAGTTTTGTTTGTGTTTAAAGAGATATCACAAATCCCTGTTCAATATGCATTTAGGGATGATTTATTATCTGCTCAATGAGCTGATAGCTTCCTGCTCTCTTTGATTTTAGACCTCTCATCCTGCCTGGTGGAACTGATGATGCAGGGAGCAGGGCCCAGGCAGAGGCTGGGAAGGAGCTATTTCAAACGGACAAATAAATAATCCTTTAAGTAACAGATTTGAGCTAAAAGCATAGTTTTGCCCTAAACAGAATCATTTATATGCAGTCATTGGCTTCCATAATGTACATCCTCTCCTCCCATAGAGTAGGATTCCAATTAGGATGTGGTTTCCCTCTTTCTGGTAAAATTTGAGGGTCATCTGAAGGTTGCAGTTCAGACTGCATGCATTCAATGCTTAATTGTCACTATATGTAATCCTTTATATTCCAAATTAAACCCTCCCTCCTAAATCCTAAAACCAGTATCTTAAGTCCTTTTTATTTTTTTCTATTCCCCCTCAAAATCCATATTATGTCGATTCTTCCCTCTCAGTAATCCCCGAAGTGTCCCTTCCCTTCTCCCTAGTTAAACCCTGCATTCAAGTATAAATCCCTCCCTATAACAATCGATCCAGCCTCTCCAGCATATCCCTCCAAGATTTCCTGGTTTTGTATTACTTTCTTCCCTTTAACTTTCCCAGTAGGGCCCATTTTACCTTCTCCTAGAACTCCCACAGCCCTGACAAGCAAATAATCTGTTTCTCAAAAAGGCAGAAGAAAAAATACCTCACTTTATGCTTCTGAGTCCTATACAGTGTGGTGGTTTACCTTCACAACTGCTCCACTCCCTCCCATCCGGGACTGTGGATTCATTGTTAGTAAATGAGATAAACTCTTTTCCACAGACCCAACAGCACCTAGACATACCAGAGCATTTATTGAGCATACAGTGTGTGACGCTAATGACAGATGCCTTTGCTGGGAATGGAGATGCATTTTCCATTACTCCTCACGCCCATGCACACATAAGCACTTACTGGGTAAGCCCAGTTGGGGAAGGATTAGGCCTACGAGCCTCTAGATGCCTTCCTACATGCCCACCCGAGTGCAAGCAGCCTGAATTATAATATAACCTTCAGATAGCCCTCAAATATCTCAGTATGCAGGGAAATACCTCCAAACTGGAATCCTATTATCTGTAAGGAGGAGATGTGCATTATGGAAGCCAATGGCTGTTTGCAAATGATTCTGCTTAAGGGATATAAAAATAAAAATAATAAAACACAGGCTCACATTTAACACACAGAGATGGGAATGTTCACAATAGCCCATAAATATTATACTTCCTCTAACTCAAGCTCTCAGCTCAGGAAGATAATCTTCCTCACCTCTTTGTACTTCCTCTTTAGCACTTACGATGAATTGTAATCACTCATTAACTTATCTGTTTCCCTCACTGAACAATAAGTTCCTTGAAAGCAGCAGCTGCGTTGGTGGAATGACAGGTAAATGAATGCTCTGGAGCACTGGGCTGGTCAGGAGCAGAAAATCAGACTGGACAGGCAGTTGGGGCTGGGTTAGGAAAAGCCTCACATGCTGAGGCGGTTGGATATAAACTTGTACAGTGAGGACGCTGGTCCTCCGTATTCTTGTAACCTTCTTAAATTACTCTTCCTGGAAAACACATCACCATATAGCTTCATTTCATTCAGGAGAAAAGAGTGTATTGAAAAATAGAATTTTCTAAGGCTAACAACAAAAAACACCTTTTTATCCCATTTAAAAATGAACAAAGGACTTAAGTAGTTATTTCTCCAAAGAAGATATACAAATAAGCACATGAAAGACTCCCCACCTCACTAATCATTGGGGAAATGCAAACAAAATCATACACATTAGGATAGCTATTATCAAATAAACAGACAATGGCAACAATGAATATGGATATGGAGAAACTGGAACTCTTGCATGGTGCTAGTGGGAATGTAAGATGGTTAAAACAGCCATGGAAAACAGTTATGGTGGAGCCTCAGAACTTTAAACATAGAATCACAGTGTGATCCAACAATTCCTCTTCTAATTCCACACCCAAAAGAATTAAGAACAGGGACACAAACACATATTTGTACACCAGTGTTCACCGTGGAATTAGTTACAAGAGCTAAAGGTCAAAACACCCAAATGTCTAACAGATAAATGGAAAAACAAAATGTGGTATATACATATAATGGAATATATTCATATAATGGAATATATATATTCAGAAGAATATATATATTCTTCTATATTCAAAGAAGGAAAGAAGGGAAATCCTCATACATGCTACAACATGGATGAACCTTGACAAGGTTATACCAAGTAAAATAAGCCAGATATGAAAGGACAAATATTATATGATTTTACTTACATGAAGTAAGTATGGTCAAATTCATAAAGATAGACATTGGAGTAGAGGTTACCAAGGGAGGGTAAAGGGCAAGGAAAAATGGAGAGATATTGTTTAGGGGTACGGAGTTTCAACATGGGATGATAAAAACATTCTGGAAATGGAAAGTGGTGATGGTTGCACAACCTTGTGGCTGTGCCTAGAGCAGCTGAAACATACACTTAGAAATGGTTACAGCAGTAAGTTTTATGTTATATATATATCTTACCATAATGAAAAAATTTAAATTTAAAATTAAAAAGCTCCTAAGTCCTTGGTTTTTCTTTAACATGGCAAAGTTGGGCATCTGGGGAACATCCCATGACCACCAAATCTCCCCATTTTCTTTCCCACGTTTGATGCTAGAACGTGCTGTTTGGGAAACTTCCTTTGTTATCTATTAAACCCCTTCACTTCTTTCAAATTCTTAATGACTATGAGTCTTTTCGTGACAGGTTAGCCCCTGAAAGAGTTCAACAGGCTTGGAGGGGGAACATGGCACCTCTCATGCTAAGGTTTCCTCAGTTTCCCTTGATGTTTTTACCTAAACTATTACATCCACCTAGGATGTTAAATTTTTAGCACTTGATATTTTGCAGTATACAATAGAAGTGTCAACAACTCATAAATAAGAAGTGTGATTTGCCTGCCTCTTGGTGAGCAGGGATCTGCTGTGAACCTCTTAAGGAAAGGCATCTACCAATTTGTGAGAGTAAGAAAATGTTAACCTCTGGCCCTCTAGAAGCTCCATGACTGACCTGGCCATTCTAATAGCCAGGTTGCCTCCAATTTCTTAAAAACATGGACAAAGATGGTGGTAGGAGCAGGCAGGGATGCAAGGAGAGGTACCCTCAGGAACCTCAGCATGGCACTTGTGTTTCCTTATACCAAATATTAGGCAACCACAGGCAGTCATCTGAAACATATAACTGACGTTCAGCAGTATTTCCCATAATTGTCATACTTTCCACCACTTGGTCGGTGAGAATTCTGTTCTGTTTCCTGAGGGAAGACCTGACACAGAAGAAAATGAGAGCAATAGTTTAAGAAAAAAGGGTTTTGAGTTTCAAAAACCTAGGTCTTGGGGCATAAACAAAAGATATGGACTAAAGAGCCACTTTTTCCTATTTCTGAGAGCTAGATAGAGTTTGCCCCATCAGGGTAAAGGAAAAAGAAGAATCAGAGTTTTAGAAACCTCTAAGCTCCTGAGCAGGGTTGTGGCCCCTGCCCCTGCCCAAATCGACCTTCAATAGATATCCCAAGACAGCGCTAGTGTCCGCTGCGTGCATGCCAGGAAAGCCCAGGGACCTGGCAAGACCACCAAGTCCCCACAGTCTGCCAAGGACAGGAGTGGAGACATCCTGTGTTGGGTGTGAAGGGAGAAGGTCTTGGTCAGCTGAGTTGAGTCTCCTGGGGCCCCAGAATGACCAGGGAGCAACAACTATGTGCATGTTCCAGGAAGGACCTGAAAAGAGATGAAAGGGAGTGTCAGGCTGGACAAGCTGGTTTGTCCATGGTTGGAACAAGTTCCCAGGAGTGATCCAGATGGACAAATCACTGGTCACGACATAAGAATGAAGATGTCCTAGCAAGTGTGTGGGGCAGATGACAACCCAGAAACACCCTCTCAATCAATTCATCTTGTGATAGAACACAAAGCCCCTCCACCCACCAGTCCAAACTTGGACCTGATCCCAAGAAAGACAGTGGGGACTTTGTGTTGATTTAGGTTAAGTTTCTTCTTTTTGGTGTAATAAAGATTCAAGGTGTGGTTGCTTATACCTGAAATCTTAGCACTTTGGGAGGCCAAGGCAGGTGGATTGCTTAAGCTCAAGAGTGGGAAACCAGCCTCAACAAGAACAAGATCCTGTCTCTACTAAAAATAGAAAAATTAGCCAGGCTTCATGGTACACAGGAGCCTGAAGTAAGAGAATAGTTTAAGTCTAAGAACTCGAGGTTGCTGTGAGCTATGATCCACAGCACTCTACCCAGTGCTGCAAAATGAACCTCTGTCTCAAAAAAAAAGAAAAAAAATTCAAATTAGAAATCATCCAATGATGGAGGAACCAAAGTCATCATGTCTCTTAAAAACCAGAATTTGTTGTCTCAGATTCACACCTACTACATATCAAAGTGGTCGTTACCTGTTAATATCCAGCGAAGTCACATTTCACTCAAGAGATAAATTGGCCCAGGAAGTGAAACCAATTGTATATTCACAATCACCGTTGAAAATCTCTTAATTCACACACACACAAATATAGTACTGTGCCATCATTTGATAAATTCAAAGCAGGCAGATTTTTCTCCAGCTTTGAAACAGATTGCTGGTTTCTATTTTCTAATTGAGCCCAAAAGATAGTAATTGGTTTTTGTTTAGAAGTGTGTTGTTCAAAAAAAGTATTTTATACTCAAATGCTAAAATCACACATATGTTAATGCCCTCATCGCACAGAGGAACAAAGACCCAGTAAGGGAGGCAGAGCCCTGGTTCCCATCTCACTATGGGCCACCTTTCATTGAGTGCAAAGGAGGAGAATCCAACCCACAACTTAAATTGTCATTTTCTTTCTCTCAAATAGCCCATCACTGAATTCACATGGTGCACTGAATGCACATCATACCCATGTGCATATTGTGTGGCCTGTGTTAGCATTGCCTCTTAACCTAACTTACTTAGTGGGAAGATGTGTGTGAAACAAACACTGGAAACATTCTTGTTATGTCAGCTGTAACCCCATACCAGCTTGAGGAGACACATTACTTCTTCATTTTCATTAAAAGACCCTCTCACACCACAGCATTAGTCAAACATGTTTTCTAGAAGGTTGTGCAGGGGAAGCAGAGGAGGGGCTTATATCACATGGTATAAAGCTTCATGCCACAAATCTCCACAGGCAGTCCCCCAGCCTTCCCTTTCTCTCACCACCACCCCATCCAGATTCCTGCTATCCATCCCTGCTCTTCCCCTTCCCATATTTCTCAATCTCTCCACCCTTTGCATACAGACTTCATTGTTCCAAACTTCCATTCTCCCCACTGTTCAGCAAAAAGGAACCTCAACCTACCAGTACCCACTGTCTTAAAAGGTAAAGGGAAATGCATAACCATTTATTTTTGTCCTAATACATGTAACAGACTGTGTCTGTTACACACCAGCTCATTATAAATTTAAAAGAAATTCAATTCACCACCTTAACAGGTACCACTTATTAATGAGATAAATATGCTAAATGCTCCATATTTCTTATCCAAGTTACCTCCTACAATAACCTCAGGCATGGTCTCCAATTCACAAATAAGGGAACTAAGGGTTGGAGAGGTGAACATCCTATGTCCACAATCACACAGCTCGCCCTAAGGTCCATAGATGTATTTACCACACTACACTGCCTTCTGTCTGGGGCAAATGGAATATCTTTCTTGCTTAAATTTCTGGTTCATTCCAGATTTGTCCAAGTAGCCAAATTTTCAGATAACCACCCTGCAGTAGTAGCCAGCTGAAGACACAACCACATACCCAAGGGTAAGAGTGCCCAGGAAAAGAACTGTAACAAAGACTGTTGGCTGGCTAATCCAACCTCAGCTACCCCCCTGAGGGTTGCTCACCAGATACCAGATATGGTTCTGACCCATAAGATACCAACAGAGGGGGCAGTGCCTGTAGCTTAAAGGAGTAGGGCACCGGCCCCATATGCTGGAGGTGGTGTGTTCAAACTCAGCCCCGGCCAAAAACAGCAAAAAAAAAAAAAAAAAAAGATACCAATAGAGGTCACTGTATGGGGCTCCAGGAAAGCTTTTCAGAAGGGAGAAACAGATCCTTCTGTCTGTCCTTCTTCTTTCTGCCTGAAACACAGATGCCATGCCTGGAGATGCAGCAGCCATCTTGTGGGCACAAAGAGAAAAAGCCACCCACTGAGATAGTACCATGGAGAGATAGGAAGAACCATGATGGCATGGTTGAGACATGGATCAAATGCAGCTCACCTACCCTGGTGGACTGTTTATGAGGGAAAAAAATAACTCCTTACTTGTAAAGACTTGGTAAGGCTTTCTGTGACTTGCAACCAAGACCTTCCTAACTGAGCCAGTCACATTTTGGGTACTGCTTTACAATGGTCTTGAATGGTCTTTTTCCTGCTCTAAGACGTACCTCAACAGCACTGGCAGACCAAGGATTGACCCCTGTCTGCTCTACTCAAACACAAATCAATCTTTCCTCCTCAGATTCGCCAAAGTCAAAATGGTCCTTCTCCAGGAGATTAAGTGAAACTTGTTTCACAAATATCATATCTGAATAAATCAAAATTATACAGGCTATGCCCTTGTGGAATGTGTGATTTAAAGGATTAAAATAATCATATGCACGTGGGGAAATTTCTTTTCACACTTCCATGAATTTGGTTTTTAATGACCAGCTCTTTCTAGGTAGACAGTGTCTCTCTTGTTTTCAGGCAGGCTTCTGAGGCACAATGAGATCTGAAGAACAGAGTTAAGATCGGAAGAGGAAATTCTGCTGTGTCACTTTCAAACCACTAAATGGGTTCCCTAATGATTTTGGGCTAGGAGTTTTGAACGTCTGAAAACCAAAGGAGACACCAAGTCTGCTGATATGAAAGAAGCACATTGGTGGGTTGACAGTCACTGTTTGCCCCAAGTTGAATGTCAATGATGATATTAATAGGAATGATACTGGTAAGCAAGCTGGTAAGCAGCAAGGGCTGCCATATTCACACTGACATTAAAGGGCACAAAAAAAGCCTTTGGCTTTTCTGGACACTGATGGCACTCAGAGACCAGACAAAGAGGTCTTATTACAGGGCTTGCTACACCACAACAAGGCTTGTACATATCAAAAATTTATACATTAACCCCTATTTACAACATTTGTTCACAGCATACAGCCAAGGACCTTTTTAGTAAATCATTTGAGATAAGCTGTCAGGTCCCAAATAAAAGATGTTTGCCAATTTCTTGGTAAGGCAGAAGAAGAGCTCTTTATCAAAAAGCATATTAGCATATTTTGCCTCATTAATAACTTCACTGCAGCATTAATTTGCCTAATTATCGCATTTGGAATTCAACATGGTATCTGATTAATTCCAAATCCAGAAAACAAATCCAGAATTATAAAGCACACTGACATGCTCCTGCCTGAGCATTCCCTCTTTCCTTTGTGTGTGTGTTTGTGTAAGCAAATGTGTATGTGTTCTCGTGTCTCTTCGGTGAAATAATATTCTTCATTTTGTCCCATGTAATGAAAATCCATTATTTTAATACAATTTTTTTCTTCTAATGAGGTGATTATCTCCTAAGCCTAGCGGTTTTGTTTTGCAAGTTCCTTTAGCCCTCTTTCTCTCCTTTCTTTTGCTTACTTCGTTATCACAGGCCTTTCCTAAGGTTTGCAGGAGCTCATACTTCCAGAGCAAAAAGATCTTGACTTTCTGGCTTAAAGAAACTGTGTCATTGCTTTTCTTTACCAGCCAATGCCTTCAGCACTAAGTAAACTAACAGTATTTGTCCACATTTTTCCCTCCCTGAAAAGTCTTCCTAGCCAATTTTCAGGAGCCCTGAGTAAACATTAGATGACATTATCAAAAATAAAAATGAGAGAATATCAGCTGAAACTTCCTAAAAGGTTTTGTGCTCTTTAAACAAAAATAAATTGTTATGAAGCACATTGTGCCCTATGACTGCACCGTTGTACACAATTATGATTCAATAAAATTATTAAAAAAATAAATAAATTGCAAAAAACTTCAGATCCAGGGCTTGAAACAACAGTGTTTTATTCAACAATATCTCTCTCCATTCACCTATGTGCCTCTTACTTCCCACAGGAGTATCTGCCTGTAACAATAGACCATATGCTGCCTTTATAGAGGGAAAATACAGAAAAGACTTGGATCTATATGACAGTGTAGGAGGATGAAATAGTTGTTTAAGTAAATGTTCTCTTCACTATGCCAGCTTCCCGGCTATTTTTAAAGGGTAGTTAAAGTTGTGGCTGAGAACAATCAGGTCAGGTTAATGTACTGAAGATATTTAGATTTGAAAAGGTGCTATTAGGCACCCAGTGGGAAATGCAGCTCTGGCGATCTAAGATGTAAAGTATGGAGCCTGCCAATCTTTAGGTAATTCATTCCAACTGAAAGAGAAGATATTAATTAATATTACAGATTTCGAGGTGTCTCTGCTATAGATCAGATCCTCACTAACAATAATCTACTTCCTTTGAAAGATAATTTTCTACATGAATGTGTATTTCAAATGCTTGTAAGCTATAGACTTGGTGTTTAGTTTACTGAGTATACTCATGATCAAGAATAGTATCAATCCAACAGATCAATTCTTGGATATTAGCAATGATTCATTTAAAAAAATGTAGCTTCTCTATGAGTTGAGCTTCCCCTGATATATTTAACCTCAACCTGCTCTGAGACCCCTTTCAATATGCCCACATTGAACAGCCTTCAAACCATCCTAGCAAATGCTCACACTGCACAAGCCTATGGTAAAAGGGGAACCTGTGCAGGGCTGGATATTTTCTCAAATTTCTCAAGAATAAAGGGCAAAGTCCCCAGGAAAGCACAAACCAGTAAGCTTGCAACAGAAGAATTAATTCATTTCAAGCCAACCTACAAAATAATATGCCATCAATTCACTCTATTCAGCTGAGCTGCCGATCACTGCAGCCCCAGGGTCTGCCCTTACCAAAGGGAGGACGTAAGAGAGACAGAGATCTGCTGGCCACCAGCCTTATTCCGCTGACAGACCCAAGCTTTAGCTAAATCACCAGTAAAAGAAGGAAAAATGCATTACAGGCTCTCTCATGCTCCTGTGGAAAAAAGGCATGAATCCACGCTGTAAAGCTGCCACACCATCAAGAAAGATTTACTGTTTATTCAGGAGACACAGAGGCCCAGAATAACAGGGGTCTGAGGTCAAACAGCATAAACAAGGAACTGTGTGAGCAGCTCTGGCCACCTCCCACCCTGTGTCCACACTTCACAGCCCAGGAGGCATGCAACGGCTTTTCAAACCTTAAAAATGTTTCGAGAAATAAAAAAACCAAAAGCATTTTTTTAATCCTTCATGCTCAATAAAGACTGTGCAGACATAAAATCCCTCATGTAAATGCCTGCAGTTTTAATATAAAATGTATTATACAGGAAAAAGATTTTATTACCATTAAATGCTTGCTGCATTCCAGCAAAAGAAGAAACTGACCTTGATACTAAATTGTCTGCCTTTTCCTCCTCTTATTATCCTTACTGTTACTTACTGAAAATACTTTCATTATTTCTCTTCCTTTTTAGAGAACTAATGATTTTTTTTCCCTAGAAGATTGGAAAACGTGCATTGTTTTCTCAAGACAATCTAACAGACTATTTTGCAAATAGTCACCTACCCACCTACCTAGTATTGTACTACTAATACAAGAATAACTTCTGTTCTGGAGACCAAAGAAAAAGAAAAAAATATCTTAATCTCGGAAAATAGTAATGGCAACTGACTTCCTCTGGTCTTACAGACTCAGTCTGAGGGAGTAAAAAAGCAATTCAGAGATCAAGTAATAAGGCAAAAGAAAAGTGAATGATGATAAAACCCTTGTGGAAGTTATATTTAGAAGATCGTTGGTGGAGGGGAAGAAGGGACAAAACTAAACTCATTGCCTGCCTTGGGAAAAGTAGTCATTAAAGGGTGCAAAACCAAGACATTAACAATGATACCAGTAAAATGGTGTATCAGTTACCAGTTTCCAGAGGTAACAAATAGCAGGTTCAAACAGGCAATCCTATTGTCTTGAGAAAGGAACTAATTTACAAAAGTGTAGGCAATGTTTAGGGAAAGCACAAGGGATAGTGCAACATCCAGAGCTTAGCAACAGCAGGGAGCTCTTACCACACCAAGCCTAAAAGGAAAAGGAGAGGGAGCTGCTAATAAAATCCTCCCTGAGGGGGGAGTAACAGGGCAATGTCTGGGTACAGTGACTCACACCTGTGATCCTAGCACTCTGGGAGGACAAGGCGGGATGGATCACCTGAGCAGGAGTCTGAGACCAGCCTGAGCAAGAGCAAAACCCAGTCTCTACTACAAATAGAAAAACTAGCACCTGTAGTCACAGCTATTCAGGAGGCTGAGGCAAGAGAATCACCAGAGCCCAAAAGTTTGAAGTTGTTGTGAGCTGTGATGACACAGTACTCTATCCAGGGTGACAGAGTCCTTCTCAAGAATAAAAAATAAAAAAATAAAATCCCAAGGAGAGAACGTCATGGAGAAGGCCTGGCAGGAGTTGTGGCATTCAGTAGAGAATTCAACAGAGAGAAAACTAGAGAAATAAATGCCCAATCCCTACCCACCTACCTGCTCTCCAGTGCCCTACTTTGTATCTTGCCTTGGCCCAGCCCAACCATAAGCCAAAGAACAAAGGCCCCCATTAAAGTAATCACTATAGGTCAGTCTGCCAGGCCACAAAGCAGAGTCGAGAAGGTTAGAAAGTGAATCGGGAAGGACAAAGAGAAGACATCCAGCACATAAGGCCAAAGATTCAATCAAACAAACAAAAAGGGAATTAAAAACCAATCACTCAGAGCTTCATAGTAAGAATGATGAATTTATAGAAATCTCTGTAAGAATGATGAATTTATAGAAATCTCTGATGTCAGGCAGATCCAGACTTAAATACAGCCCAGCTCCACCAATAACTGTGTAATGTTGAAAATCTTACACATTCAGCCTCAGTTTCTTCCCCCAAAACAGGGATAATATTATACTCCCATTTATGAATCCTACCTAAGACAGAGCTAAACATTTAATATTCTTGACAAATATTGGTTCTTTTACTTTTCCCACTCATACTTCTTTGCTTTCTAAAGAGACTTTTAACTTTTAAATAAACCCATGTTAGAAAGAAGAAAGAGGGTCTGGGTGGCTCACACCTGTAATCCTAGCATTCTGAGAGTCTGAGGTGGGTGGATTGCTTGAGCTCACATGTTGGAGACCAGCCTGAGCCAGATTGAGACCATGTCTCTAAATATAGCTGGGCATTGTGGCAGATGCCTGGAGTCCCAGCTACTGAAGAGGCTGAGGCAAGAGGATCACTTGAGCCCAAGAGTTTGAAGTTGCTGTGAGCTGTGATGCTATGGCACTCAACTGAGGGCAACACAGTGCGACTCTGTCAAGAAAGAAAGATAGAAAGAGAGAGAGGGAGGGAGGGAAGGGAGAATTGAGTTATACGCCTTTGTGGGTATAGGCACAGCTTTGTGTCACAGCCGTGGAAGAATTAAGAGTTGAGGATCAGGAGTCCCAGTTCCCTGAACCCAGATGACTGGTTCGATTACTTGGCAGAACTAGAAAGTTAAACTAAGGCATAGCAAGAATTGAAAGCAGAAGTGGATAGGAACAGAAAGTCAACCTGGAGCAGCATAGGCAGTGTGAATAAAAAGCAAAAGTAACTACACACAGGCTTTAGTATAACAGAGAGAAATTTTATTTAAGAAGAACAAAGGGAAAGTTTAGAGCACTTCCAGAGAGTTGGAAGTGGGTCCCTCTCATGAGTGAGAAGAGAGACAGGAGATGCAAAGGCAGTGTAGAGGTATAAATATCCTCTTTCTCACTGTTGGAAATTGTTTGTAATTCTTTCATTGGTCTCTCGGCTCCTCCAGGCACTTTGCCCTTTCCTACTGGTCACTGATGATTACCCTTTTCTATTGATTATGGTTACCTAGGTTACCCCATACCCACGTTCTTTCCCCTTTTTTGCGAGACTTGCCAAGAGCTCATCACAGCATTCCCATAAAGCTTCTATGGGCCCTCCAGACTTCCTTATTCAGCAGGCCCTGCTTTTTTGTCCATCCTCCTTAAAGCCCTTTTCTTTGTCCCTTCTCATTAAGGACACCTCATTCTACCATCAGTTTCTTTGATTTGAGCCCAGCAGTCTGTTGGCCAGAGAATGAGCCTAGAGTGGACACACTCAAAGCATTGGAAGAGCCTGTCTTGCAGCCATGTGCTGCGGCAGTGTCCCCAGCAGCATGGTTGCAGGCACTCTTCTGTCATATCATGATCTCAGCCACTACAAGAGGGCTGGCTAATCTTCTCCATCTTCCTGAGCCTTCTTTTCCTTTAGTTACCTTGAATCAGAAGCAAGTGAGCGATGCAACGGGATCTAGGGCTATGCACAAATCTCTTCTAAGAACGTAACAGGGAGGCTCTCTTTTTGAGAATAGTGCCTTTCTGTTTCCTTTTGTCTTTTTAGAGACTCAACATCTCTTACCTCAGGGCCATTCCCCCCAGCACAAAGTTCCCTGCAACTCTAGTTTTCATAAGACATGAGGAAAGAAACTTTACAGCTCTTCTGCACTAAAATGTAATAACTTTCTCCACACGGCTGCACAAGGAGTTCTCTGGGAACAAGAGACCGAGTTTCACAGTTGCATAAATATAAACTAAAGTAGAAATCCATCTCAGAGTCTACAGGCACACAGTCAACGTTCCCATTTTTCAAGAATCTCAAGGTCATTCTTCACTATGTGTTCTTTTGGCTCAGCTTTAAAATTAAGCTAGTTTAATAATTCATGACATCATACCCATCAAAATATGAGTATTTTCTACCAAAGGAAACATCCTTTTTTTTTTCCTTTCACGGTGGAAGAGGCCCAGAAAGCCCCTGCATGGGAAAGCAGTGACGTTCTGCAATAGCAACTGATGAAGTTTCAGAGAGAGGCTTGCAATTTCCTCTGCCGCTGCACACAACCCAGTTTTATCATGAAAAGCCAGCACCATATGCCAGAGGAGACAGGTTAAGCCTCTTAAATGTTCCTGACAACAATGAGCTTTCATTTGTAAAAAGTAAACATCTGCCTCCTGGGGAAATAATCTGCAAAACAATAGGGATGGTTATTTGTTTGTTTGATTTATTATAACTCTGCTAGGAACTGGGGAGTTTCAGACCATCCATGATGTGTCAAAATGTGGACAATTTCTTAAACATTTTAAAAAATATTTTGAAATATGTTTTTACAAGCATGGAAGAGGAGCTCCTGCCTGCTAGGGATCCTAGCAGAGAGGAGCAGATGATTTCAAAGATTAGGAAAGAGAACACCAGAATTCAGGCATCAGCTTTGTTACTATTAACAATGTCTCGTGGGCAAATTACTTCACTTCTTGGGGCCAGATTTTCCACACCTATAAAAGAGGATCAAAAATGAAATCTATTCTACTCAGTCAAAAGGGTTCTTATGAGGCACTGATGATTTATGACTTTAGAAGTACTTTGTAAACTGTACGGCAAAACAAATATTAAGACAGTGGTTGGTATTAAACAGACAAAAAGAACATTTTGCTCGACACTTTTAAAAGTCAATAGGGAGAAGATTTATTTCCTGCATGAAAAAAGAAATTTCTTCCCTTACTTAAGAATCTTCCCTAGAAATGGCTGTGTGCCCCAGCTTAATATGGCTGAGTGTGCAGGTAACCGTGTGACTTGACGGTTGCCTGGTAAAAACAGGGACCATAAAGGCCACTGGCAGGCCTGGGAAAAAATAAAAATAAATCATCATCATCGGTCCTGATGACTTGCAAAAATCCTTTTGGTCATTTTTTTATTTTGATACTGATAAAAGATAGATAAGTGAGTATTTTTAGTCTTATCCAAAAATGAGAAAAAGTGAGATTCAGAGAAATTCTAGAATATGCAAGGGTAGCAAGGACAGTATTAAAATCCAAACCCAGCGACACAGAAAATAGTGACTATTATCCATTTCTTCCTTTGTGTCCCATTACACAAACATCTAGCATGGCCAACCCTGGCTGCCTGTCTTTCCTCTTCTATCAGCCACAGATTCTTGAGAAATGGCAAGTCTCTTGATCACCTATAAACTCCCAAAAATCCCTAACACAAAACTTAGCACATAGGATGGGGCCCAGTGGCTCACACCTGTAATCCTAGCACTCTGAGAGGCCAAGGCCAAGGTCTTGAACTCCTGAAATGGGAGTTTATAGGTGATCAAGAAACTTGTCATTTCTCAAGGATCTATAGCCTGATAGAAGAGGAAAGACAGACAGGGTTGGGGGAGAGTTATAAGTGCCATGTTAGAGGAGCTCAGGAGTTCAAGACCAGTATGAGCAAGAATGACACCCCATCTCTAAAAAAAGTAGGTGGGTATTGTGGCAGACTCCTGTAGTCCCAGCTCTTCCCAAGGCTGAGGCAAGAGGATCCCCTGAACCCAAGAGTTTGAATTTATTGTGAGCTATGATGCCAAGGGCACTCTACCCATGGAAACAGAGTGAGACTCTGTCTCAAAAAAAGTGAAAGAAGGTGGGGAGGAGCCAAGATGGCGGTCGGTAGCCAGCTTTCTGCAGACGCTCCTGTCCAGAAGGAGAGTTAAAGGAGAGAAATTTAGTGAGAAAGCCAAAGGTTTGGAGCTGAGCCAAGAGACAAGGTCGAGGAACGCACATCAACACTGCTGGAGCGACCTGCAACCCCAAGGATACAAATAAAAGGTACAGAGCACATCACCAAGCGGACAGGAGTCCCCTCCCCCAAGAGAACACCTTGCAGTATACGCCATACCTCCATACAAACAAGCGAGCAGAGTTCAGATGTCCTCCCACTCTACCCCACGGGAGAGACCCTCTAAAAACCGGACCTCCTTCCCCTGTGCCGCGGCACTCTCCTGCCAGGCATAAAGCTGTATAAAACT
>CAUYON010001314.1:0-58750 GCA_963573935.1 Arctocebus calabarensis
TCCCCCCATGAATATGGTATGTTTTTCCATTTGTTAACATCTTCAACTATTTCTTTTCTGAGAGTTTTTATAATTCTCTTTATAGAGATATTTCATGTCCTTTGTTAGGTAAATTCCCAGATATTTCATCTTCTTTGGCACAAATGTAAAGGGAATAGAGTCCTTGACTATTTTTTTGGCTTGACTATTATTGGTATATATAAAAGCTACTGCTTTGTGAGTATTGATTTTGTAGCCTGAGATGCTACTGTATTCCTTGATCACTTCTAAGAGTGTTGTGGTTGAGTTCCTGGGTTTTTCCAGGTATAGAATCATAGTATCTGAGAAGAGTGACAGTTTGCTCTCCTCTGGTCCTATTTGTATACCCTGGATCACCTTTTCTTGCCTGATTGCAATGGCTAAGACTTCCATTAAAATGTTACAAAGTAGAGTTGACAATGGGCAACCTTGTCTGGTTCCTGATCTGAGTGGAAATGTTTTGAATTTTACTCCATGCAATATGATATTGGCTGTGGGTTTGCTGTAGGTGGCTTCTATCCATTTAAGAAAAGTCCCTTCAATATCTATTTTCTTAAGTGTTCTGATCATGAAAGGATGCTGGATATTGTCAAAAGCTTTTTCTGCATCTATTGAGAGAATCATATGGTCTTTGTTTATTAGTTTGTTTATGTGATGTATTATATTTATAGATTTATGTATATTGAACCAACCTTGAGACCCTGGGATAAAACCCACTTGGTCATGGTGTATAATTTGTTTGATGTGTTGCTGGATTCTGTTTGATAGGATCTTATTGAATATTTTTGCATCTATGTTCATTAAAAATATTGGTGTATAGTTTTCTTTTCTTGTTGGATCTTTTCCTGGTTTGGGGATCAGGGTGATTTTTGCTTCATAGAATGTGTTGGGAAGTATTCCTTCTTTTTCAATATTTTGGAAAAGGTTAAGTACTATAGGTACTAGTTCCTCTTTAAAGGTTTGGTAGAATTCTGACGTGAAGCCGTCTGGTCCTGGACTCTTCTTTTTTGGGAGATTTCGTATAGGTGATTCTATTTCAGTACTTGATATAGGTCTGTTCAGCATTTCCAATTCTTTCTGATTAAGTCTAAGAAGTTGGCATGCTTCCAAGTATTGGTCAATTTCTTTCAGATTTTCATATTTCTGAAAATAAAGTTTATTGTATTCTACAAAGGATTTTTAGAATTTCTGGGGTGTCTGTTATTTCACCTTTGTCATTTCTGACTGATGATATTAGGGACTTTAATTTTCTATTTTTGGTTAGGTTGGCCAAAGGCTTATCTATTTTGTTGAATTTTTCAAAAACCAACTTTTTGATTCATTGATCTTTTGAATAATTTTTTTGTTTTCAATTTCATTTAATTCTACTCTAATTTTAGTTATTTGTTTTCTTCTGCTGGGTTTGGGGTTGGAATATTCTTCCTTTTCCAGTTACTTAAGATGTCCCATTGAGTTATTGACTTCCTCTTTTTCCATTCTCTTGAGGAAGTCTTGCAATGCTATAAATTTCCCTCTTAGGACTGCCTTTGCAGTATCCCATAGGTTCTGATAATTCATGTCTTCATTATTGTTTTGTTCTCAACATTTGGCAATTTCCTTCTTAATCTCATCTATGACCCAACTATCATTCGGCATAAGGTTATTTAGTTTCCATTTCTTTGTATGAGTATGCAGATTTCTGTTATTGGTGAGTTCAAATTTTATTACATGATGATCCAAAAAAAGTACAAGGAATAATTTCTATACTTTTAAATTTGCTGGAGTTAGACTTGTGACCTATGGTCTGATCAATTTTGGAGGATATTCCATGGGCTGATGAGAAGAATGTGTATTCAGTTTTGTTAGGATAAAATGATCTGTAGATGTCTGTTAAATTCAATTATTGTATGGTGAAGTTTAAGTCCAAAATTTCTTTGCTTAGTTTCTTATTGGAAGATCTATCCAATACTGCCAAAGGGATGTTAAAATCTCCAAGCATTATGGTGATGGAAGATATTAAATTGCTCATGTCTGTTAGGATCCCCTTTATAAATTGAGGAACATTCTAATTGGGCACATAAATGTTAATAATTGACATCTCATCATGTTGAGTGTTTACCTTAACAAATATGAAGTGCTCATCCTTGTCTTTCCTTACTTTTGTTGGTTTGAAGCCTAGTGTATCTGCAAATAAAATTGCCACCTCTGCTTTTTTATGATTTCCATTTGCCTGGATTACAGATGCCCATCTCTTCACCCTGAGTCTCTATTTATCCTTTAAGGTAAGATGAGATTCTTTTTTTTGCAGTTTTTGGCCCAGGCTGGGTTTGAACCCGCCACCTCCGATATATGGGGCCGGTGCCCTACTCCTTTGAGCCACAGGTGCCACCCAAGATGAGATTCTTGTATGCAGCAGATGTCTGGCCTGCATTTTTATATCCAGTCAGCCAACCTGTGCGTCTTAAGAGTTTAAGCTGTTCACATTAATTGAGAGTATGGATAAGCCTGGTAGTATTTTGGGTGTCAAGTTTTTCGAAAGTCCAGTGGACATTTTGAATTTTTTTACCACTGTGGAAATTGGGTTTTGGTCAAGAACTTCAGAGTGAGTTTACTTTGGTGGTAAAGCATTGTGCTGGTCATTATGGAGGATGGGTCTGAGGATATCATGAAGAGGTGGTTTGGTTATGGCAAATTTCTTCAACATGTGTATGTCATTAAAATATTTAACTTCTCTGTCATAAATGAAGCTCAGTTTAGCTGGATACAGGATCCTGGGCTGAAAGTTGTTCTGTTTTAGGAGATTGAAGGTTGTTGACCATCCTCTTCTGGCTTGAAAAGTTTCAGCAGAAACATCTGCAGTCATTCTAGTATTCTTCCCCTTGTAGGTTATAATTTTCTCATGTCTGGCTGCTTGCAAGATTTTCTCCTTCATATTAACTTTGTTAATTGCAGTGTGTTAATTACAATGTGTCTAGAAGATACTTTATTTGGCTTGAGTCGTATTGGGGTTCTGAAATTGTCTGCTATCTGAATTTCAGTGTTTTTTGCCATGCTTGGGAAGTTCTCCTCAATTATCTCTTGGAGTAGAGTATCTGTGCCTTTTGGACCATCCTCTTATCCTTCAGGGATTCCTATGATGTGAATGTTTGCTCTTTTGGAATGGTCCCACAATTCTCTCAGAGAATGATCTATTTTTGCTCTCCACTTCTCTTCCTCTTTGAGCATTTGGGAGCATTCAAAAGCTTTGTCTTCAATGTCAGAGATCCTTTCTTTTGCCTTCTCCATTCTGTTACTGAGGGATTCTACTATATTTCTCAGATCTTTGAGGGCTGCAAGTTCTTGCCACAATGTGTCAAAAATCTTTGGTGATTTTGTCTTAGAATTCATTGAATTCTTGAGACACCTTTTGAATTGCTCCTTGAATTTCTAATTCCATCTTTGCCTCCACTCTGTTAATTTTATTTGCAATTCGATTTCCAACATTGCATTCATTTGTTTATGAATGGGATCTTCTGTTGTGTCTCCTTTGTCATTCCTTGGGGGAGTTAATCTACTCTGATTATTCATGTTGCCAGAGTTTTTCCTCTGATTCTGCCCCTTAATTATTTTTCACCATTTGGCTAGAGAAGTTGGCAAGGCAAAATTGAATTGAGGGCTTGTGGAGTTGCAATTGACCAGTCCTTTACCAAAGAACTGGGACTGGTGATTGTGGCTTTTACAAAGGCCCTATTGAGAACTACAGCCTGAAACTCTGGGGACCTGCTTGGTGTGGTGGGGCTAGTTGATGCTGACCAGTATTCAGCTAGTTTCTGCCCAGTCCTAGTGAATCATTGGCTTTGGACTGAAATCTCAGCTGTGGAGATATGTAAGCAACTAAGACATCCTATCCTGCCCAGGCAACAACCAGCAGTGGAGAATCCCACACTCCCACAACAACACAACCAGAGTACAACATTAGTGGGCTCCCAGCTGATCAGCCCAGGTCAAGAGTACCAAACCAATTGTTCCAGTCAACACAAACACCGATCTGGTGGGAGAGTTCAAAAGGTCTTCAGCATCTAGGCAGTGAGGATCCACTGGCAGCTTAATTTGACCCCAGTTGGAGGGACCGTGGAGCCATCACCCCTGTCAGAGATGCACTGCCACTGTCCAGGGTGGTGCCTTCGGTCTAGGGTACTGCTGTGTGCAGGTCACTGGAGCAGTGGGAAGCTGGAGGGCGTTGCCTCAGGCAGCAAGGGTCATAGGAATAGGCAGGGAACCTGGAGCTGCTGACCACCAGCCTCAGGCTGCAGGAGCCAGGCAGGAAGCCAGAAGGCAGAGTCGCCAGCCTTCAGGGCCTCAGGGGTGGCAGGAGATGGGCAATAGTCAACAGCCAAGGTCGCAGGACCCAGGCGAGAATCGCCAGCTGTGGGCTGCAGATCACAGGAGCTGGGCAGGGAGCTGGAGGACAGAGTCACCAGCCATGGCCCACAGGGGTCACAGGACCCAGGCGGGAGTCTCCGGCGTGGGCCACAGGTAACAGAAGCCAGGCAAGAATTGGCAGCAGTGGGCTGCAGGTCTCAGGAGCCAGGTGGGACTTGCCAGCCATGCCACAGGTTGCAGGAGCCAGCTATGGGCCACACAGGTTGTAGGAGCTGGGCGGGAGTCACCAGCCTAGGCCAGGGGGTCGCAGGAGCCAAGTGGGAGTCACCGGTGTTGGCCACAGGTCACAGAAGTTGGGTAGGAGTCACCAGCCATGGGCCACAAGGGTCACAGGAGCCAGGTGGGAGTCACCTGCCACAGGCTGCAGGTTGCAAGACCCGGGGTGGAGTTGCCACGGTGGCCACTGGTCGCAGGAGCCTGGCACCCACAGTGTGCTGCCTAGCCAGGACTGGATGGGCCACAGTCCCAGGTGGTTGGTAGCTCGGGTCCTGAGCTATGCTTTTTCCAACATGGGACAAGTCTCTCTCCTTTGTGACTCCCTGCCTCTATTAAAGTTGTAGTTTCAGGGCGGAGCCTATAGCTCAAAGGAGTAGGGCACCGGCCCCATATGCCAGAGGTGGCAGGTTCAAACCCAGCCCCATCCAAAAAACTGTAAAGTTATAGTGTCAGCACAACGGCCCCACAGCTCATGAGGTGCCGAACCCTAGCAAAAATCTGCCAAACTCTCAGGATTTTGAAGGGAGTAGTCATCCAGACTGCCTTGGGAGGGGTGGATTGAGCATTCAGGAAGGTAGGGAGAATACCAGATCAACTTTTGGCCCAGGCAAGAGACTGCCTGGGCTTGCAGCAGTATCTCTCCATGGAGGGAATCCCGGCCCTCAGTGTTCTCCCCCCTTTGGTGACACAAAAGGTCCTCTGTTCTCTACTTGCCTCAAGCTGCTCTGGGGGGAAGGGGGAAGGAGTCCCATCCTCTTTGGGATGGGTTTTTGTACCTGAAATTTGTTTCCTTGGAGTCCCAGCTTATCGCAGCAGGGGTGATGCCAACCTATCAATCCTCTCAGATCAGCCCCCAATCTTCCCCTTTATTGGGTTATTTCTGGCCATTATTTCTCCCTCTGAACAGGAGCCTCTGCTGAAAGCTGGTTTCAGTCGGCCATCTTGCCTCCCTCCCATCAAAACCCATTCTCACTTCCTTTATTAATTTTAGTTCACCTGCCCTAAAATTTTATTTCCCAGACACCCTTGCAGCTGTGTATGGTCATGTGACTTCCTGACCAATAGGATGTAAAGGAAAATCATGCAAGTGAATGCTGAGTTAAATTTTTAAAAGATGCCAGTGAAACTTCCTTAGTCTTTTCCTTAATGACTTAGTGATTAAAGGTGGGGCCTTAATCCTATATGAGTAATGTTCTTATTAGAAGAGGAAGAAACTCCAGAGATCTCTGTACAAGCAAGCACAGGGAAAAGGCCGTGTGAGGTCACAACAAAAAAGTAGCTTGTCTACAAGCCAGGAAGAGAGCTCTCACCTGAAACCAAACTTTCTGGCAGCTTGATCATGGGCCCTCCAGCCTCCAGGACTACAAGAAAATAAATGTCTATTGTTTAAACCACCCAGTCTGTGGTATTTTGTTATGTTAGTTCTAGGAGGCTAATAATGACAACGATGACAGAAAGACATTCTGAGAAATCCATCGGTAGGTGATTTTGTCATTGCGTAAACTCCACTGAGTGTACTGACACACAGCTGGGGGACAGCTTGCTACACACCTGGGCCCTGGGGGATAGCCTATTGCTTGCAGGCTATAGCCCTGTACACCCTGTTACTGTACTATCTACTGTAGGCCGTTATAACACAATGGTAAGTATTTGTGTATCTAAACATGTAAAAGATACAATAAACATACAACATTACAATCCTCCTTTATATATGCAGTTTGTCTTTGACTGAAACATCATTACAAGGCACATGACTATAGGTCAATCAAAGACTGGTTACATAAATTGTAGCATGTTCATACAACTCAAGTACTATGGGTCTTTAACAAGAAACAAGTGGTAGATTCACTTGTGTATCATGGAAAGATGTTGTGACTACCTTGAGAGATAAAAACAAATTGACAATACAAGCAGAGAATGATCCCACTGAAAGGCCAAGTGTTACCTGGGCTCCTGCAGACAGTCTACAGAGAGTTGGTTACAAGGAAAAAAGAAAAGGAATAATGGGAAGAAAGGGACACTCGGAGGGGTTTCATTTTTGAAATTAGACATGATTGTATCTCTTACATTTTGAGACAAAGCAAAGCTTTTTATAGTTAATTTGTAAATATATACATTAAAAACAGAGAAACAACCACCTTACGTTGACTGAGAATTTCTCAAACCCCGCAAGTTTGCCAGTAAATCAAGATTTTTCTAAGAGTTATTTAATTTCTAGATCCTTCCTTTTGTATAAATGAGAATCCTACATGAGAGAAACCTGCCCTTTTTCTCTCCCAATATCTACAAAAAAATCTCCTGCATGCATTAGTTAAATTTTACAGCAGATATCTATATGCCTGCTATATAGATTCCATAATTAATATTTTATTATTCTTACTTTGTCATATATCTACCCATCCTTCTATTCAGTCACCACCCATCTTTTTTATGTATTTCAAAGTAAATTGCAGGCATGATTACACTTCCCCTAAACATTTCCATATGCATGGCCTGCAACATGCTTTTAAGTAGGTAAATAATGAAAAAGGAAATTTTTCACACAGCAGAAGACCACACACTTAATATTAAACAACCAAAGAGAGGGAGTTGGAAAGAAAAGGGCAGGTGGAGGTAAGCTTCAAAAGGACTAATTAGATTTTGTTTGCTGCCATGGTCGAGCCTTCCCCAAGAAAGAACAGTAAAGCCCCACACCTCACAAGCCAAATACCAATATGTTTGTCATTAGTCAAAACTGCAGTTAAAAAAAAAATCAAAGAGAAAATAAGGTGCTGGACATATTTGTTGCTTTGAACATTTTCCAAGAGGAGTTGATGTCTCAAACTGGGAGGTTTTGCCCAGGTTGGCTCAAAGCCTTTAGCTTCTGGGAAGACATCGGCCAAACATCCTTTCAAGTGCTTGAGATACGGTCTGTTGCTGTTTTCCTACAAATATTTGCTTGTTGATATCATTGAATGCTCTCAATTTTTTCAAGTGGGGTTTTAACTACAGAAACACCTAAGTCCAGACAGCCCAAGAAGACTTTCATGTAACATATACTGTGTACCAAGTCTCCACCCTGACCTGAGAGGTTTATTTATTCATTTTCAAGGTATTTCCAGATCTTTTCACTTCTCATTGGCAGGCAACCTAATAGGATTAAAAAGCCATGCAGATCACCATCCATTTGATCAATGGGCCTGCCCTACAGCCGGTTTCTTGGAAAGCAAAGCAACACATACCTCTTCTTGAATATTTGTTCAAGAGATGACATTGGTTTCTGACTGTGCCCAGCATAGCGCCACATGTAATTGAACTTAGAAATATGTATAACTGCTCAAATGATTTGCTGTGATGGTGTCTCTCTGTAGTTCCCATCAAAACTGGGATTGGTGAATATCTCGGGGCCACTCAGTCATATGACATGTCTATGGAATTCCACAGAGATTTTGTTTCCAAGGAAATAGGTACTTCGTTGATAATGAAAACAAACAAAATTCCAAATTTTAATATTGAGAAAAAGAAAAAGTCTCGCATAAAGCACTATTTATGAAAATAAAGCATGACCACAGCATTAGATTTGATTGTTTTCCTCCCTGAACAGGATTCTCTTCTGTCACCTTGACCACCTGCCTATACCCCCACAGCCCCGCCAACTACAAACTACAGGTAACACCTCTAAGTGCTTTCCAGGTAACAGACAATTTTGAAGTGCCTGTGGGCTGTGCTCTGTTAAGAAAGAGGAGCGTCAAAGGGGGGAAAGCAGCTTAGTATGTCTTTTTGAACATATCTAGCTCTGGCTTACATTCTCATTTTCTTTATTTAAAATTCAGGAATAAATCAAGGGCTAAATCCACTAAGACTTTGCACGGCCTTCACGGAGAGGAATAAATGACAGGACATTTATCTGTTGAGAACATCAACGGAAAACTAATTTGAGGAAGAAAAGACTAATTAATAGGAACAGAAATGACTACTTAACTTCCTTTGATCTTAGAAATTATTCAATAGTAAAATAACCACTCCATTTTATTAGGTACAATAAAACCGAGAAGGCAAAGAAAGAGGAAGCAAATAAAAGTGCTGCCCTTAAAAGACAGGGCAAGTTCTCCACGGCAGGACTCCAACCTGCTTAGACTCCTGGAAAGAACTCTGGGTCCTTTGTGTGGCTTGCTGACTTAGAGAGAGCCCATGTGCCAGCCATGTGCTCGGAGAATCCTAGCTGCCCACTACGGATCGTTTGAGCTTTGGAGGGAATGTGCATAAAACACCAGCCTGAGAACTGTGCGAATCTTAGAAGTAGCCATCAGTCACGGCCCTCAAATTCCTTACAATAAAACCAAAGCAGGAAACAACAGGGCACAGGCTCCAGACTGCGTTAAACCCCGCCTTGCCCTACGCTGTCTTTGGCAAATCAGTTTTACACGCCGTACTTCCTTTCTCAGAAGTTTCGACCACTAAGTGGTACAGATTTGGGTGTTGTGGCAGTCCTTGTCTATTTGCTGAATGAACACAGATAGTTGATGGTTAAATGTATGAAATGGAGATATCTGTTGATTCTCTTCCAGGGGTGTCCAGCCCGCAGCCTGCAAGCGGTATGCAGATTCCTGACTATTTTGCTTATCGTGGTGTTGGATGTCATGAAAATTATGTACGGACATTTTTGTTGTTTTTGTTCATCAGCTTTTGTTAGTGTTCGTGTATTTAATGTACAACCCAAGACAACACTTCTTCTTCCAAAGTGCAGCAGGAAAAAAACTTTGGACAGCCCTACAGGCCATCTCTAAAAAATAAACCAAAGCACTACACTTGGAAAAAAGGAATGTAACAGAGGGAAGCAATAAGAACAGAAGGTTCAGGAAATTTTAGAATTCCAGAGAAGAGGGAATAAATCTCTGGACTCTCTGAAGGCCAGATGAAGCTTAGTCAGACCTCCAAGGAGCAGGCAAAAACATCTGGATTGCTCATCCAATGCCCCCCAGCTTACTTGGAAAAAGTTTACCCATACTTATATGTATAATAGAGATTGATCAATATAATTACCATGTCTGAATCTCCAAAGTCCTATCCCCACAGAATATATTATTGGCCTATCATAAAATTGCTTTGTAAATAGAAAGGCTTGTACAAAATTGCTATAAATTCTGTAAAACACAATTATGTCTTGAAAAATTTTTTGTTGTTGTTGGTGGTGGTGGTGGTGTTTCCAGGACTTAGTAAAATGCCTGGTACTTGGGAAGTGGCAAATTAAGAAGGTCAAATGAATTGTCATTGAGATGGTAAAAGTAAACTTTGTAATTAAACCTAAAAATACCACACAAAGTAACCAATAATTTTACATATATTAAACTAGGTATCCTTCTATGATCGATTTTACCAATTTCTAAAAAGAAAGAATAAACTGCATAAGAGATTTTACCGAAATGAAATTTCTTTGTATAGGACCTGACTTAGAGTCGTGTGTATACTAAAAGGCCTTGAGAGAGTTCTGTAAAATTTCAATAACTCAAAAGTACCAAGAAGAGAAGCAACAAGTACCAGGCACTGCATTATCATTCCCGTTTTACAGATAGACTAAAATTTAAACAGCTTAAGGAGCTTGGCCGAAGACCCATGGCAACTAGGAGCCAACCTGCTTCAAAGTGCATGTTCTTAATGCTTATACCAGATTGCTTTATCCAAGAAAATCTCATCACAAACACACCTGCACCTATAACTTGAATCACAGTATTTACTCCAAGAATGGTCTTAAAGAGACCCTTTCTAAGAATAATTCTTCTTGTATTAGGTAGTATTCTATTCAGCTGAGAGTGATAGAAGTTCAAAATAATAGTGACTTGCCTCACAAAAATGAAATCCAAAGCTGGGAAGTGCAGGGCTCATATGGCAGCTTCAGTAAAGTACTCAAGACGCCTATATCTTGCTGTAGTACCTTCCTCACAGCACAAAACAGTTGCTGAACTCCAGTCATCATATCCATAATCCATCAGCTAGAAGTAAGAAGATAGTAAGATGACACTTAGTTCCTGAAAATCCCACATTTACATCTATCACACGACCATGCCTAGCTATAAGAAAGTCTGAAAAAAATAGCCTTTATTCTTGGTGACCCTGTGTTCAGCTAAAACCTGAATATTCTTGCTAAGGGATAAAGATATTGAGATAACATCCAATAGTCCCTATGATAGCCATATGTTTAAATTATAAGAAATGTGAGGACAATGTGACTATGAAGCTTGCACTACCCATCAACAGAGTTGATATAATAATCAAATATCAATCAATATGACTGATACATAATCACCATCTTGTCCTTAATAGATTGTTCTGCTGTTTGGAACAAAACATTCTTTCTAAATGAAATCAAGGGCAGTGCCTGTGGCTCACCAAGTAGGGCACCAACCCTATATACCAAAGGTGGTGGGTTCAAACCCAACCTCGGCTGAACTGCAAAAACAGAAAAATAGCCAGGTGTTGTGGCAGGTGCCTGTAGTCCCAGCTACTTGGGAGGCTGAGACAAGAGAATCACCTAAGCCCAAGAGCTGGAGGTTGCTGTGAGCTGTGTGATGCCACAGCACTCTACAGAGGGCAATAAAGTGAGACACTATCTCTACAAAAAAATAAAAATAAAAGAAATCAAAGGTCTTGTGGGTTTTTATTAAAGTTTCACCTTTCATTATACTTGAGACAGTACCCATTAAACTACATAAGAAGTGTGTTTGTCCCCAGCCCACCCCTCCATCCAAGCATGTGTATGACGTCACACACACACACCCGGCATTGGTTGCTGCCAGAAACCACAACAGGAAAGGAAATCCAGAGGCCAGAGGGACACAGGCCAGGGATCCAGATTCACACATCTGGAGTGGTCTGAGGGGGAGTCCCTGAGCAAGGTGTTCAAGATAATAAAGATGCTTCAGACCATGTGCGGCAGCTCATGCCTATGATCCTAGCACTCTGGGAGGCTGATACAGGAGGATCCCTGGAGCTCAAGAGTTTGAGACCAGCCTGAGCAAGAGTGAGACCCTGTCTCTACTAAAACTTAGCAGGTCATGGTGGCAGGCACCTGTGGTCCCAGCTACTCCAGAGGCTGAAGCAGGAGGATTGCTTGAGCCCAGGAGTTTGAGGTTGCTGTGAGTGAGGCTGATGCCACAACACTCTAGCCAGGGCAACAGAGTGAGCCTCTATCTCCAAAATATAAATAAAAATAAAAGAACACAAAGACACTTCACTAGGCCCAGAGTCACTAACCAAACTCATCTGGAAAGCGTTCTCAGACTGAGTCCCCATACAATAGAAGGTGCACATTTTTCTCTTCCACCAGCAGCCTTCACACCTTTAAGTACTTCCAAGTCCGTGCCCTTCAAATAGGCTCTGAGAAAGCAGATTTCACCTCCATTCCACAGGCTGAGGGGGAGAGCAGGAGCAGCTCCATAATCAGGCACCAGCACCCAACACACCCTGGCTTAGGACATGGACTCGGTCTGCCATCCCCATAAAAAGTAGCACTGGTGAAGAGAAAGCATTTGCATAAAGCCATGGAGAAAGAGAAATGATGATATCAGAGTGGACAGCTTCACAGTGGGTGGCTTGATTCATAAGCTGCTCATGTCATAAATCTAAAAGCCCAGGCCCTCAAGCAACGTTTTAGCATGGGCTCTTTTCCCCTTAATTACAAAATAAACTAAAGCAAAGAAGGTTTCTGCTCTCCTGAGGCTCCCCATGAAATGCCCCTGGTTTCCAAGTCAATATTATCTCCATTGCACCAGATCAATAAATAGACCCTTTGGCAATATAGGGGGATGAGGACAGAGCCAAGGCCCCTCCCATGAGCTTCCTTTGCTTACTAAAAATAAAACCAGAGGGAGTCAGAGTCCAGTACTGTGATACATGTGACATATGTACATGTGACAGGTTTTGGGGAGGCTGTGCTAGCCGGAGTCAGAAGTCTGCCTTCTAAACAGAGCAACTCGAAGTGTGGTCCCTAGACTGGCAGCATCACACAGAAGCTGGTGGAAATGCAGAGTCCCAGGCCTACTTAGCCAGGAACTGCACTTTCACAAGTTTCCCCCAGGGGATTCAAATGCACGGTGAATTTCTTCAATTTATGCTGAGGAGTATTATGCTAGAAGATTGACCAAGCCGAAAGCATAAGCAGGACCAAGTCCATAGAGAAGAAATAGCTGTTGGTCGGGTTTGGAAGGAGCTCTTGATTAAAATGACCAGAAAGCTAAGTTCTAAACTAGCCCCCATTCACTAGCTTAACACAGGGAAGACAAGACCAAACACACGTGTGGGCCATCGGTGGGTGTGCTGGCGTGAACACCAAGAGAGTCACTTTGGGGAACATGTTAAGATTCAGATGCCACAGCCCTGTCATCTGTTACTCTGATTCAGAGACTGTGGCAAGGCCCAGAAACCTGCATGGATTACCAGCGCCCCAGGTGATCCTGACAAGGACTGTCACGAGACACACTATCATAAAAACCAGACCGTTTAACGGTTACACCTGAAATCAAAGGGCAAAGATGTTTCTGTTCAGAGAGCTGCTCCCTAGAGACAGCAGGACCACTGGGCTGAAGCTGGGAAGAAGTAAACCTTGTCTCCTAATGTATTACACACACACACAAATATATGTGTGTTTGTAAGGGGTTTATAAGTGGTTTATTTGGACTAGACCTCTCCCTAATGAGAACAGGAGAGATGTCTGAACCACAGCTGGCACGGTTAATTGGTGGGAATGTTTGGGCCTTGTGGTTCATGGATGGGGGAGTTCTGTTTAGTCTAAGGCAGATGACAATACATATTCCATTGTAGACGCTGCCTGAAGGTGAGTAGTCAAATCTACATTAACTCTTAATAGTTTAGGTGAGATGGGTTCATATAGAGATATAATCTCTTCAATTTAGAGTTAGGCAAGGCTTCAGAGAGCCCCTGATTCTTGCCACCCTCTAGCCCAGGGACCCTCTGTGTCAAAATCACCTGGAAAGCTGGTTGACAATGTATTTTCCTAGACCCCCATGCCAGGATGACAAAGAACTTCAAGAGCAGAGCCCTAGAATTCATGTTTGTTTGAAAGGCCTGTGTGTTTCTGATGATCAGCAGATTTGTGAACCACAAAAATGGTCTCTTCTAGATGAGAAAAACAAAATGACACGTCACAGTCTCCAGTCCTGATTCCTATCCAATGCCCAATGTGGGATTAGTCACCCAGAAAACCACCTCTGTCCCTGGGGCTGGCCTTAGCCAGGAAAGTAGAAGCACCAGTTTGAGGGGGACTTTGTACCAAGCTGCTCCCCTTTCTTACTTTTATTCTATAACTCCTCTCCACTGCTGAGTCTTTGGTACATACTTACAATGCAACAAGGTACCCATCCGGTGTCTCCAGCCTTATCCCAGGGCATGGCTCCCAAAAGAAAGAGTGAGCCTTTGTGGAAAGAGCTGATGTTTGTACACATCTGTTTGGGATTACGCAGTGTTTAGTATGAGGGGGAAAGCAATAAAATTGACACAGGCATTATCACATTCCCTTCCTAAATTCTGTCCTAGAAAGGAATACAGACATCTATTTAAAAACTTACAAAATCCACGTTATTTAGTATGCTACCATTTGTGTGAAAATAAAAAGAATTGTATATACATATCTATATTTGCTACATTGGCATAAAATCCCTCCTAAGTTATACAATAAACTAGAAGTCTGGGATAAGATTTTAACATTGGCCCATGAGATTGCATTGCCTATTGAATTCACTTTTACTTTTGTTTGCAAAAAAGGATTACATTGAATGCTGCAAAGTTTGCATTTGACCGACAGCGAACGTGTACCTTGAGTCTTCCTGTTCTCAGCCCAGAGAGGCCCAGCGACTCCGTGAGGACAGCCCAGTGCTCCTATTTGTCCTCTCTGCTGGGTTGGTTCACGGGGTGTGCTCTCCTTGTTAGGGGTAGGTGTTAACACCGCCAGCCCAAGTGCAACCCATTCTCCACTCCCCAGCTTAAATGGCACAGGATTTAGTTCTTCTTTAAGTCTCATTCTACTTGTGAAGTAACCTGCATAGTAAGAAGGGCTGGCTGTAACATAGCAGCCGGCCTACGTGGCATCACTCACAACCGAACACTGGCCAGCAGCTGCCAAGGAATCCCACACCTTCAACTCACAGGCCCAGTGAACGCTCACGGTCCCGCGAGGAGGCCTCATGGCAACCAAATGAAACCCTGCTGTTGTTTCTCTGTATAATTCCTCTTCCAGGTGAAACTGCTTAGAGCAGATTCCTAAAAGGCTTTCTGACCCCTGGCAATTTACACATCATGGCTTTGAAGCATGTGGGTCCTACAGCCTCCCAACAGAACCACCTACAGCACTGTTTCTTTTTTCTTTTCTTTCTTTCTTTCTTTTCTTTATGGGCATGAGGGACAGAGTCTCACTTTGTTGCCCTGGGTTGAATGCCATGGCATCACAGCTCACTGCAACCTCAAACTTTTAGACTCAAGTGATCCTCCTTTTTTTTTTGGAGACAGAGTCACCCCCAGTAGAGTGCTATGGCGTCACAGCTCACAGCAACCTCAAACTCTTGGGCTTAAGTGATTCTCTTGCCTCAGCCTCCTAAGTAGCTGGAACTACAGGGTCCCACTATAAGGCATGGCTATTTTTTGGATGTAGCTGTCATTGTTGTTTGGCAGGCCCAGGCTGGGTTCAAACCCACCAGCTCCGGTGTATGTGGCTGGCGCCTTAGCTGCTGGAACTGAGAGCCTCAAGTGATCCTCTTGCCTCAGCCTCCTGGGCAACAGTAGCTGGGAATACAGGCACTCACCACAATGCCTAGCTATTTTTGGAGATGGGGGTCTCACTCTTCTTCAGGCTAGTCTCAAACTCATGGGCTCAGGCAATCCACCTGCCTCAGCCTCCTAGAGTGGTAGGATTACGGGTGTGAACCACCATGCGTGGTCGTGCAACACATTTTCAAAGTGCACATTCGTATACCAAACCTGCCATCTTGCATCAGAATCTCTAGAGGTCTAGGAGTCCCCTGCTCACTAACATTTGAGAGTCACTGATCTAAGCAGCACTCAGAAGCTGCAGTGTGAACATGCGATGAATAGCATGAAAGTTGCCAGAGACAAAATGGAGTCACTAACAATAAGAAAACCTTAACGAATAAATAGGCCAAAGGGCCAGGCACAGTGGCTGATTGTAATACTAGGACTCTGGGAGGCACAGGCAGGAGGATCCCTTGAAATCAGGAATTCTAAACCAGCCTGAGCAAGAGTGAGATCCGGGCTCTACTAAAAATAGAAAAACTAGCAAAGTATCTCAAGAATGGAAGAAAAAGTATCCAATGTACTCAGCCCTAATATGAAGCTAATTTATAGCTTTCATATGAAGGCTAAAACCCAATTATAGCACAAGAATATAGGGAAAGAGCAAGGGAGGGGAGGGTATGGGAGGGGGTAG
Source organism: Arctocebus calabarensis (assembly GCA_963573935.1). Lineage (NCBI taxonomy): Eukaryota > Metazoa > Chordata > Mammalia > Primates > Lorisidae > Arctocebus > Arctocebus calabarensis. The sequence continues at coordinate 16,067 of CAUYON010001314.1, forward strand.
CATGGGTGGAGGGAGGGCAATTTGTGGGATCACACCTAAGGTGCATCTTAGCAGGGTACTGGTGAAACTTATTAAATGTAGATATCAATGTCTTCATATAGTGATTAAGAAAATGCCATGAAGGCTATCTCTAACAGTACAATCAAAATATTTCTGATTGTATGTGAAGTAAGCACATTGTGCCCCATGATTGCACCAATGTACACAATTATGATTTAATAAATTTATTAAAAAAAAACTCACCTCAAATCCCTCAAACAGTTCTTGTACAAACATTTATCTCGAATGATGGAAAAGTTTCTTTGGGAGCATTCACAGCGTTATGGGGAAATCCCTGCTCAAGCTATCCTTGGCATAGCTGCAAATACCTGGCATGTGGAAGATAAGTGTTCTAACATTTTAGTTTCTGTGGAAGATGAGTGGATAGTTGTAACAGACAATTTCTTTTTTGCCACTATTTTGCAATATCAACTATGACAAATTATATATATTAGTAATTAGAAGTGGACTATGTAGTATGCACTTAAAAATGATTGCCTGATTTTAATTTTGTGGAGGAAAGAATAGTGCTACGATTAAAATAATGGAAATGTGGGTGGGTGCCTGTGGCTCAAAGGAGTAGGGTGCCAGCCCCACATGCCAGAGGTGGTGGGTTCAAACCAGCCCTGGCCAAAAACTGCAAAATAAAATAAAATAAAATAAAATAAAATAAAATAAAATAAATGTCTTTTCCTTCTTCTCTCTTCATGCCTCTCCCAAAAATTTCTGAGATTTTGATGAAAATTTCCGTAGAAATTGTGCAAACCTCATGAGCATTCATTGATTTCTGCTCTTAATAATAGTCATAAATAGGGCGGGTGAGGTTGGTCACACCTGTAATCCCAGCAGTCTAGAAGGCTGATGCAGGAGAATTGCTTGGGATCAGGAGTTGGAGACTAGTCTGAGCAAGAGCAAGACCCCCATCTCTACTAAAAAGAGAAAAATTAGCCCAGTGTTGTGGTGGGCACCTGTAGTCCCAGCTACTCGGGAGGCTGAGGCAGGAGGATTGTAGGAGTTTGAGCTTGAAGTATGTTGATGTCACTACTGAACTTTAGCCTGGCTGATAGAGTAACCTTGTTGCCAAAAACAAAAAAGGCAGAAAAAGAAATAAAAAGAAATAATAGTTAGAAATAATAACCAAATACTAGAGATTGCAAACCTTGAAGTTACTGAAAAGTTCTTTTGGTTCATGGATTTGCACACTTTGTCCTTAGCTTTCTCTCAGAGTGTGCGCTTATGAGAGAGACTAGATGTGATAAGACTTACAGGGACAAAAGGGTCTTGGTTACTGGCAGAAATATGGCTATAGGGAGCCATAAATGTAATAAAAAGGGCTTTCTCAACTGCAGGAAAGAATTCCAGCCTTTGCATCCAGACAGGCAACCCTCTGGGTGGGCTGGTATTGTGAGTCAATCAGAACCAAAGTGCATGTGTAGAGATCACAGAGAAAAGAAATACATTTGTGGGTCAGAAATATTTCACCTGGTCTGAACTAACTGCTTTCCTTCTCAGGCATTTTCATTAGTTTGGGTATGTGTGTGTGAATCTAAATCTCTCCGTTTTTCTGATATCAGTAATGTCCTTGTTGGTGATATAGTAAAACTTTAGAAATACAGATTGTATTTATTCAGAATTTTAAGTTGAATTCATTTATACTCTCTACCTTCTTTAAAAAGACAAGCAGTTGTCTGTTGAGTAGAACTAACAGGATATATTTGAGTGTATTTGTGCCCTACCCTTTTGGTAAAAGTCTCATCAGGTCAAATAGCCATTGAGCATCTACTGTGCTTAAGGTATGTATTGTAGGTTTATAAATCTGAATGAAATGTGGTCGTTGATGATTGAATCTTGGTGTGTAACCTTACCCAGAAGCCCTTGTTTTTTAACAAAGGATGATAACAACCATAGCTGATATCAGAATCAACTGGGGAGAGGCTCGGCACCTGTGGCTCAATGGGCTAAGGCACCAGCCACGTACACCTGAGCTGGCGGGTTCGAATCCAGCCCGGGCCGCCAAACAACAATGACAGCTGCAGCCAAAAAAATGGCCGGGCGTTGTGGCAGGCGCCTGTAGTCCCAGCTACTTGGCAGCCAGAGGCAGGAGACTCGCTTGAGCCCAGGAATTGGAGGTTGCTGTGAGCTGTGATGCCGCGGCACTCTATCCAGGGTGACAGCTTGAGGCTCTGTCTCAAAAAAAAAAAAAAAAAAAAAGAATCACCTGGGGAGCTTGTTTAAAAAATTACCTGCCTAGGCGCCAGCTCTCAGCTGAAGGGGATTCTGACAATCTAGGCAGAGGCCAAGGTGTGTGTAGTTTCAACAAAAAGTTCCCCCAGTGAATCTGACACACAACCAGGATTAAGAAACACTGCATTAAGCTAAGAAAGGACTCTACCTGTAGAAGTTCAGCCACAAGTCAACTAGGTGGGTGTATGAGCAGCTGGTTAAAGTTACTTATAAGACTGTTTCTATTTCCCAAGTTTCAGAATGGGTAGTTTTAGTTTGAAACATATTCCAGAGGACACGGTCAGGCTCAATCATCCCTACAAAACACCTGGCTCAAGACTGCTCTGGGGGAATAAGAGAGCTGCAGTCAAAGGTCATCCCCAGAGTACCCCAAAGCCTCCGCAACACTCCGTCATTATATCCATCTCATAGGAAATGCGGTTATTTCTGTAAATTTTCTCCTTTTCTAGATTGGCAGATATTCCAGAACAAGAACAACTCTTTTTTAACTCCCACTGGGGAACACATTAACTCATACATAATAATAGCTGTTTGACAAGTGTTCGTTGAATTGAATAGTATTCTTTTTACCCCACTCAGGGGTCTGACTATATATATATATATCCATAAGTTTTAATTTTTTTTTTTTTTTTGAGACAGAGCCTCAAGCTGTCACCCTGCATAGAGTGCTGTGACATCACAGCTCGCAGCAACCTCCAATTCCGGGGCTTAAGCGAGTCTCTTGCCTCTGCCTCCCAAGTAGCTGGGACAACAGGCGCCCGCCACAACACCCGGCTATTTTTTGGCTGCAGCCTTCATTGTTGTTTGGCGGGCCCAGGCTGGATTCGAACCTGCCAGCTCAGGCGTACGTGGCTGGCGCCTTAGCCCGTTGAGCCACAGGCGCCGAGCCTATATCCATAAGTTTTAAACTTTCTTTTAAAACACTTCAGTCACACTAAAGAACGCATAACATATATACAGAAGAATGACGAAACAAGCACCCATGGACTCCTCCCCAACTTAAGAAACAGGAGATTGCCAATACTTTAGAAGTCCCATTCTGAATGAGATCTTTTTCAGATTTTCTGAAATTTAAATCAGAATGTATGCATTCACTCATTGATTGTATCCATTCAATTCATTTGTCAGATGTGCCTACTAAGTGTCAGAAATGATGTAGACAAAGTAGTTGTATCTACTGTCGGGGTGTGGGGGGCAGGGTCAAAGTGACACAAGCTATCTCCAGAGACCCCTGCGAACCGCGCCTGGCCCTCCTGAGCGGGTGTGGTCTCTGCCTGCGAACAGTTGGGGCAGAAACTACGCGTCCCGGCAGTCCGCGGGGCGAGTGGGCGGAGCCGGGCCGGGGGCGGGGGCCGGGGGCCGGGCGAGCGGGGGCATTGTGTAGCGGAGCGCCGAGCCGCATTTGTCTGCTCGAGTTGCTCGCCGGGTGGGCGCAGCAGTGGCCGGCTCGGGTTGGGAAGTGTCAGCGGTGACCGCGGCCCGGGCGGGAGGCCGAGTGGGAGGGACCGCGCGCCCGCCGGCCGAGACCGCTGGTTGGGGGCGGTGTACTAGCGAGCACCATGCACATAGGCGCCCGGCGCCCTGACGACCCCTCCGGAGGAAGGGAGGCCGGGGCTGCGCTGGGGCGGCGGGGAGCATGAGGGAGGCCGGGGGTCGGCTCGGCGTGGAGTGCTGCTAGGGTGCTGTGCGCTCCGTACACCCGCCGGGGCGCGGCGGAGGGCGGGGAGCCGGGCAGATCGCGCCTGCCGGCCGCAGCACACCGCCGGGAGCTGTTCTGATTTCCGACGCGGACGCGAGGGGCCCGGAGCAGCCCCCCGCTCCGGCGCGCCGCCGACATGGGCAACGCGGGGAGCATGGATTCGCAGCAAACCGATTTCAGGGCGCACAACGTGCCTTTGAAGCTGCCAATGCCCGAGCCAGGTGAACTGGAGGAGCGATTTGCCATCGTGCTGGTGAGTGAGCAGGGCGGCGGTGCGCGGAGACACGGGGCCCCGGCCGGGCGGCGCAGCTGACCCCGGCCCCCTCCCCTTCAGCCCGCGCCTGGAGCGAGCCTGCTGTCCCAGGGGGGAGGTTTCCGTCTTCCATTGTGGCCTGCCCCTCCTCACTCTTGGCCGCCCCCTTTTCAGCCTCCTGTGTTTAGCCGCTCGGGGACCCGGGATGGGGCTGGGGGCTCAGGGCGGGCTGCCCAGCCAGCCCGAACCCATTGTCTGGCGGGAGAGGCACCTCACAGCGCGTGTGCCCGGAGGTGCCCCGTGGGCGTGAAGGGGGAACGTGGCTTGGGTTCGGAGGAGGGGGCGGCGAGCCCATAAGTCTTTCTGTTAAAAATAATAAATTCCCGCAATCCCCGAGCCGCTGGCCCCGGACCTGCGAGGTCCCCGGCAGACGGGCGCATGTGGCCGGCCGCGGGTGCCGCGCGGGGCGGTGAGCGAAGGCGAACTTGCAGGGCGGACGTCGCCGCTTGGTCCTGGGGAGCTTTTCGCGATGGGAAAAAGGAGACCCGCATCTGTGAGGCGCCTCGGTCCATAAGCAAGGAGAGGCCGTCTGAATCCCAGAGGGAGAAGCGCCCTGGGCAGGGAGAATCTCATGGTGTTCCCTTTTGGTCTTAAACCACAAAAATGTGCAGTTTTGCCGGGGACGTGTTGCGAGTTGTCCTGACTGCACGGGCGACCTCTCCCCTCCCGCTGCACACCCAGCCAGATCCCCTGCTCGCTCCCGCATTCCGCTTCCCTCAGCTTTCCAGCTCCTCATATCCAGGACTCCGAAGACTCCCTTCGTGCTCTTCCCGCTGCGACTAAGTTTCTGGGTGCCTTTCAGCCGGAGCCTGGCGTGCTAAGAGCTCCCCAGGGTGTGACGGCTTGTCCCAGCTAGGATCTGCGCTGCACTTGGTCCCCAGACTTCAGTTTTCGTGTCTCAGCCTCTTTTGAGGGATGTTGGGAGGAAAACAGGCAAGATTGGACCTAGTCCTACTCTTCACACTTGCACAGTTTTCTTTCCTGGTCACCTTTAAACTCCCTAAGACTTGGCAGCAAGAGAAACTTGTAATCAAGGCAGTCAGCGTTTGTCAGCCTGCGGGTTTTAGGGACGTAACCTTACAACCTCGGGAAAGGACTTGAGTCCTAGATCAGAAATCAGTTTTCTTTTTCTTTCTTTTTTTAACCACTTTGTCGCCCTTGGTAGAGTGTCGTGACGTCACAGCTCACAGCAATCTCCAGCTCTTGGGCTTAGGCGATTCTCTTGCCTCAGCCTCCCGAGGAGCTGGGACTACAGGCGCCCGCCACAACCCCAGGCTTTTTTGTTGTTGCATTTTGGCCACGGCTGGGTTCGAACCCGCCACCCTCCGTATATGGAGCCGGCGCCCTACCTACCGAGCTACAGGCGCCGCCTAGAAATCAGTTTTCTGACTTCTGAATACTGCCTGGGATGTTAGTGGTGTAGCCGGCAGGCTAGCTTTGTGTGCTTTGGGAGCAGAGAGCTCTTTCTTGCCATTTGGAAACTCTGTTGTGGCAAAGAGGAGATAGATGAGGCAGCTCGTCCTGCTTTGCGCCTCCTGTGATCTCCCACAGCTGCTCCCACCGTTGTGCAAGATGGGACACTCTGAAAAGAAACAGTCTAGACTTAATTACTTCTCAAGGCGGCCTGGGTGCATACTTGACCTGTCTTTCCAGAGACAAACGTTTTTCTTCAAAATCCTCTTGTACTAGACACATGGTTCTTACCTCCTAGCTTTGGGATTTTTGTTTTTCCACACTGTGGTGCTCGTGTGTGTGTGTGTGTGTGTGTGTGTGTGTGTGTCTGAGTACTTGTGGTGGAGGAGCCAGTGATACAGGGAGACCAGTACAGCAGCCATAATAATAACAATAATGCAATTAAGTTCTACTCAATTGGGATAGCATTTTTTTACACAAGCTTTCAGTTTCCCTGCACATGGCATGAATTAATCTTTAGAAAAATAATGTCCCATCATTAACATGGTGGATTTGATTTGTGTTCCTGTTAAGTCTAGCAGTCACAAATTTAGTATGTAGACATTCTTGATTGTACATCACAAGCTGCTTGGGGCAGTGCTTGTTTGTTGTGGCTGCTTTTTACTCTGTTGTGCGTCACACAGTTATTGAATGCAGTTCCTTTTAAAATTGTTTACAATATTCTAAGCCTCTTAGAAAACAAAAACAAATACCAGACTGACTTGTTTTTTGAATAGAGACAAATCTTTTGGGACTGTCTTAGCTTGGGGACCCTATTAGGATCATTGATGTGGTGTTTACTCTGCCAATTCACCTCCGCTTACTTGTTGGAAATCTATGAGATCTGCTAAAAGGAAACCTTCTAAATCATCCTTTTGGGTGGATCAATGTACAAAGTGTTGGTCATTTCTTTTGTAGTCAGTTTTTTTCTCGAGTTGTATATCTGATGCTTTTAACTTTTCTTTATGAATTGCTTGAAACATAAGTTTGAACCATTTGATTTTTGGAGATGGATTTGCAGGACAAGTTTTAGGTGGCAGATTTTTAAATATATATGTATATGGAGGAATTCTCTGTGCTTAGACAATGGGAATTATGTTGGCATTCTTAATACTAGTTTTGTTTCCTTATACAATAAAGATCATGTTTTGGGAGGAAAACTAGATAGCAATACTGCCAGAAAAATGCCCAAGCACCTCCTTGTAAGCATGGCTTACATCAATAATTAATGAGCCATTTCAGGCTAGGAAAACAATTTCAACTTCCAGATCTATAGAGTATTTAAAACCTTGGGGAGGAGTAAATGCAAATTAAAATGACAGAAGTCTATCTTATTCCTGGTTTGGAAAGCCTTAAGAGAGAATTAACCTAGGTAATGACTGTCCCCTCCCTATCAGTTTGTTTGGGTTAAATTATATAAATCTAAAAAAAAAAAAAGGTATGAATAGAAAGAAGAGAAGGGGAGAGAGTAAAAGACTACCTAATTAAAATCAGTAGTAGGGCAAACTTTTAAAAGTGTATTTTTTTTTGAGACAGAGCCTCAAGCTGTCACCCTGGATAGAGTGCTGTGGCATCACAGCTCACAGCAACCTCCAATTCCTGGGCTCAAATAAGTCTCCTGCCTCCGCCTCCAAAGTAGCTGGGACTACAGGCACCCGCCACAACGCCCGGCCATTTTTTGGTTGCAGCTGTCATTGTTGTTTGGTGGGACTGGGCTGGATTCGAACCTGCCAGCTCAGGTGTACGTGGTTGGCACCTTGGCCCGTTGAGCCACAGGTGCCGAGCCAGTGTATTTTTTTTTTTTTTAATAAGAAAAAGGATTACTGAGCTTCTGTAATGACTAGGAAAAATTGGATTCAAATTTTAGTTTAATCCTCCTAAGGAGAGTCTTCTCACTCCCTGAAATTGCCCCCCTCTTTGTCTTCAGTATTATTATAGTAATAGTCATAAAACTTTATTTAAAGGAAAAGATTACTGACACTATTTGCTTTCCTTGTACACACCTTTCAGGTAGTGTTAGGTGATACAATTTACTTTTAGTGAAAGTCATGTGTACAATGTGTTATACTCTAATATATATGTTGTATATAACATATAACTTGAATACATTTCATGTGAGAGTGCTTCATAATTATAAAGTCAGTCACCTACTTCAATCTTTGTGCTCTTTGGCCAGTGGTTCTCAACCTTCCTAATGCTGTGACCCTTTAATACAGTTCCTCATGTTGTGGTGACCCCCAACCATAAAATTATTTTCGTTGCTACTTCATAACTGTAATTTTGCTACTGTTATGAATCCTGATTGTAAATATCTGATATGCAGGATATATTTAGGCAATTCCTATGAATAGGTTGTTTGACCTCCAAAGGGGTCCCCACCCATAGGTTGAGAACCACTGTCTTAGGGTGTATATATTTTATAGGTAACAACTTGTATTTAGGGGGGAGGTTCCTCAAATTTATAATTAAATATCCATGTAGCTCTCCATCATATTTATTAACCACATTTTTTTTTGTTTGTTTTAATAGTTTTTGGCCAGGGCTGGGTTTGAACCCTCCACCTCCAGCATATGGGGCCGGCTCCCTACTCCCTTGAGCCACACAGGCACTGCCCTATTAACCGCATTGTAATTATTGGTGTTAAACACACACAATTACTCTTCTGTCCTTTATTTTCCAGATGATGTTATGAAGGTGATTCTTGTGGATGTGAGTAACTAATGGTCTTTGTTCATGAATACCACTTTTTATGTTAGACACTATAATATTGTTCACTAGTTTTTGGCTTGCAGTCACTACTGTTTGCAACTTAAAGTGTGAGGCCTCTAATGCCTTTGTGAGAAGCTGTCCTAAGGATTTTTTTCTTTGTACTTTAGAGGGAAGGGCAATTTAAAATTCTGTGTCTTAGCTGCTGTATCTCTGTGCAGTATCAGGTATTAGGCAAGATTGAAAAAGCCAGATTAGGAAATCATGGTTTAGGACAATATTATCTCACGTTTGATAGTGGGAACTACTTTGGTATTTGATTAATTGGCATCACTTTCCTTTTTTTCTTTCTTGCCCTGACATTGAACACAGTCATTTTGTCTTAGGAAGAAGTGGGAACATTTTCTGAGTGTCTACTGTAAGCATGCCTTCTGCTTACAAGTTATCATTTAATCTTTATAGTCACTATCAGTAATACAGCTATCAGTAATGTCATTGATGCAGAAATGATTAAATTGCCTGAAGTCATACAGTTTTTGAATAACTAATCTTGGATTTTAACCTAGATTTGGATCTCTGTTCCTCACTGCTCTCTGCCTCCCCATTGTATTTTGCTTTCTTGGGTCTAGAATTTGAAAGAAAAACAAAAGGCAGTAAAAAATAAATTCTAAACCTTGTAAACAAAAGTTTCAGACTGTACAAAATTGGCAGAAATTTCTCAGAAATGACTGACCTGAGGTGCATTTGAAGTTTCCCTTTAGATGTCAAACCTTTTGGCATCTGCACTGTGCTCTTCTAGTTTTAAGTATGGGGTTAAAAATTGGTTTATTTGGTCCACCAAGTGTGTTCTTCAGTTTTTCTTTTCATGGCAAGCATGAAATACTTTGGCTGGAAAGTTTAGGTTTTTCAAATCAGAGGGAAGAGACGACCTGGCATCGCAGTGCAGACCCTCCAAATGTAATTACTTGTGAAAGGGAGAAGGAAGGTCAAGTTTTAACATTTATTTCCCCATGCAAGGTGTTGTTCCCTTTCAACTATTTCCAAGGAGAGCATTTGCCATGAAGTCTGTTGAGCAGATGGACGGGTGGGAGTGGAGGAGGATTTGTTTTCTTACATCCTTTCTCCTTTTGTTAGGGGACGAGTGGAAGAGGGTGGAGTATTGTCATTTTGAACCATTACGGTTTCACCCTAGGCAGTAACTCCCTGAGCTGATTTATTCTCCAAAGTCGGAATTTACCCTTAGGGATGTGGGTTGTGAGTATCTTAATCAGGGTGCATTTTTCCTCCGCATAATACTAATAAAAACTGAAAATTTGTGTATGTAGGATATAAGTTAATAAATGCAAATCTTTGGCTCTAGCACAAGACTGGCAGCAACATAAAGTAAAGAAATTTGGGGAGGAAAGGTCCTCAGGCTCTTAAATCCTTAAGTGATAAGAATTACTTTTGCCTGTGGCCTCCTCTTAGCAAAGAGCGTTGGCCTGGGAGACAGGAGACCCAGTTTGTAAAGTCTTAATGTGCTGCAAGAGCTTGGACAGGTTCAGCTCTTTCCTTTGGTCCTTGGTTTTTCTCTTTCGTGTGAAGGAAAAAAATTTGGAACAACTTTTGGAGTCCCTTACCTCCATCCACATAATAAGAAGTGTATCCTCAGGCCTTGGGGACATGGTTTCTGCAGAGGAGCTTCAAGTACCTTCTCAGGTCTCACTTAACTGAGAGGTGGGGGCTGGGATGTATTATTTGTCTTCCCTTGTGTTAATACTGCAGGCCGGTCTTCCTCTCTCCGTCCAGTGACCCTATTTTCCTTTCTAGAACACTCTCTTTCAGAAGCACCAAAGGATATGCAGTTTTCCAACTGCTATCACATAATTTGGAAGCAGTGTCCCAGGAAGAGCCGTTATGCTGGAGAGCTGCCTTAGGAGCTAAGGATGCAACTAAGGTCCACAGATGTGGCTCTGAATGGCTGATCCTGAAATCAGGAGATACCAAGCCCCCTGCTTGGAGGTTGTGCGGCATTTGATGTTAAATAGGTAGAAATGGACTTTTTTCTCATGTTCTTAAAAAACTAACACAAAAACAACAATAGGCATTCATGGGTGGGCACCTTATCGCAAACTTTCTATGACTCTGGTTTTGAATAGTTTTTAGGGCAAGGTTTCTGTAGCTTCCATCATTCTGTGATCATAGGTTTAGTTTTCTTGTTTACCCTGTAACTGACTTTGGTAACTCTTATTTCACATATAACCTTAGTCTACTTTTTCTTTGCTGATGAAGCTCTGTTGCATTTTTAAGTTCCTGTATCCATTGCTATAGAATTTGAATGCTTTGAGACCCTGTCATCCCCGGGAGTAATCTCACTTGACTGATTTCAGTAACTGTACGTGGTACGCATGGGCTAGTTTACCTTAAAAATTTGATGGCTTTGGGAAAGGTGTCGGGAAGTTCACACTTTGACCATGTGCCTGGCACTGAGACACTAATGTATGGTCGATGATGCCTGAAAATAGCAGAGCTCACCTGTCCTAGGTCCTGTCTTGATTGAGGGCTTGCTCAGAGACCTGATTTCCTTTCCTTATTTTTCTTTCTTCCATGGAAATTTAAAAGAAGACTTTATTTAAGGTAGGATAAAGAAAGGATTCATGAGTTAAAGCAATTCTCAAACTTGGCTGCTTGTTGCTATCACCTTGGAAGCCTCAAAAAGACCAAGTGCATGGGTCCTATTCACAGAGGTACTGATAGGTTTGTCTATCAGGGCATCAGGATTTTGAAAGCTGTGTAGGACATTTGAATGTGCAGCCAAGGTTGAGAGCCAGTGTGCTAGAGGAATGTTTTCCCCATTTCCCTGCTGCCCCCAAAAGACCCAAGAATAAGAATTAAAATCAGTGGAAAAAAAGACAAATGTGAAAGGAAAGAGATTGTTTAAGAAGTACTAGAAAAAGGTGGCGCCTGTGGCTCAGTGGGAAAGGCGCCGGCCCCATATACCGAGGTTGGCGGGTTCAAACCCAGCCTTGGCTAAAACTGCAACAAATAAATAGGCGGGCATTGTGGCGGGTGCCTGTAGTCCCAGCTATAGAGAATTGTCTAAGCCCAGGAGTCGGAGGTTGCTGTGAGCTGTGAGGCAACAGCACTCTACTGAGGGTGATAAAGGGAGACACTGTATCAAAAAAAAAAAAAGGCAATAGAAAATAGTCAACATTGAGAAGAGTTAAAGAAAAAAAACAACTACTAAAGATATTTGGTTCAGCCTAAAGCAGTAAGATGAGAAAATGCAGAAGAATCAAAACCTGTTCACTGGTGGAGAGACTTAGTTAACTATTTTAAGAAATGACCATCAAATTATAATGAAAATTTTCAGAGAAAGTTCTATATTTCATAGTTTAAAATTAAGCAGTGACCCAAAAGAGTAAAACAATCAATAAATCAATTGTATTTTTTACTTAGGCCTCTATTTTCAAGCCTAATTGTTTGTTGGTTCAATGCGGGCCTTTTGCTTTGATCTCTGGTTTTACCACTTATAAAGACTTGATGAGCTTGGCTTCCTGGAGTGAAATTCAAATACACTTGTGAAATGTAAACAACATTCATTTATTAAGAATCCTATAATCAAGGCAAATTGCTGCTTATATAAGCAATTAGCCTTGAGAATAGAAGGATAAATAGGATGCAGGTCAAGAAAGAGCTGATTGTTCTCAATGCAAGACTCTACTTATTTCTTTTTTTAGTTATAACAAGCAAATAGATATTCCTCTTATTCATAATTTTTAGCATTTGGAGTTTGAGGAATCTACCTGTGATTTTTCTGGAGCTGAGTGGATAGAAGCAATTCTTGTTTCATTTTTGTTTAGAAATACAAATAAAGGCTTGGCACCTGTGGTTCAAGTGGCTAAGGCACCAGCCACATACACCCCAGCTGGTGGGTTTGAATCCAGCCTGGGCCACCAAACAACAGTGACGGCTGCAACCAAAAAAAGGCCAGGGATGGTAGTGGGTGCCTGTAGTCCCTCCTACTTGGGAGGCGGAGGGAGGAGAATTGCTTGAGCCCAGGAGTTGGAGGTTGCTGTGAGCTGTGATGCTAAGGCATTCTACCCAGGGCAATAGCTTGAGGCTCTGTCTCAAAACAAAACAAAACAAAACAAAACAAACAAACAAAAAAAACAAAAGACAAAACTTTCAAGAAAATATAGGTAGTTAATTTATGACTGGGCAAAACTTTTTGGTAACTGGGCTAGAGAAGGTATGGATTTGGATGGAAATAGTAAGGGATAATAATGGGGTTTTATTTTGGTGGGGAGGGTAAAGAAAATTACTATTTTACAATGGCAGAAAGATTGAAAATAATCTCATTGCCCTCATTAAATAATGTTCGTCTTCGAGACAGAGTCTCACTCTGTTTCTCAGACTAGAGTGCCATGGCATGAGCCTAGCTCACAGCAACCTCAAACCTTGTGGGACTCAAGTAATTCTTCTGCCTCAGCCTTCAAGGTAACTGGGACTGCAGCCCCTTCCCCCAAGCCTAGCCGATGTTTTTTCTATTTTTGGTAGAGACCAGTCTTGCTCTTGCTCAGACTGGTCTCCTGAGCGCAAGGGATGCTCCCACCTTGGCTGCCCAGAGTGCTGGGATTATAGATGTGAGCCCCCAGCTCACTCTCTTTGTAGGAGAAGTTGGATATAACATGATCAGATTTGTACCATGGCTGAACTGTTTGTGCAGTGAATTCAAACTGCTGAATATCTGACCTGTGAAAGTTGGAGGACCTAAGATGCAAACTTGATGAATCATGTGAATAGTTAATTTTGGTTCTGACCCTTTAATTTCCTGATATGGTCAACCTCTTGTAAGGAAACTTTCTCTTTTTGGTGACAGTGGAGTATCTTGCCTAATTGAAGTTCTATATTCTCAAGTACTTAAGCTTGGTGAACCTAGGAAGCCAGTTTGCTTTGAATGTCTTGGGACCAGCATGCTGTAACTTGGAGTTGGCGATTTCCTGGGTCTTATCACGAAGTCATCACACTGCCAACTATTCAGGCCACCCAGATGTGAACCAGGGGAGGCCAGTTAGATCTGTGAGGCCTTCTGGGTTGGTGTAGCCCTTTAGTTTGCCAGTGTTCAGCCTTTCTGATGTCCTTTCATGGTACAGTATTTGGGTCTGGAGTAGGCTTTTTGGAAAACATTTGTTTAGCTTAGAAATCTCTAGATCATGTAGAAATTTACCACGTCCCAATTCTTATTTAAGAAAAAGAATCATTAACATTAGACACTTACATTTTTGTTATTTTGCCAATAGTTATCAGAAGTTCTTTTTTTTTTTGCCTGGGGGCCAGGCTCGAACCCGCCATTTTTGGTATATGGGGCTGATGCCATACTCCTTGAACCACAGGCACTGCCCAATTATCAGAAGTTCTGTCACTGGTTTCCTTTAACTTTTCTATTGGTAATGGAATAATCTAAAAAAAATTTTTGTTGTTGTTGTTCTTTACAATGATATTGTCAAATCATCCTTAAAAAAAATCTTTTCATGAAGAAAACTCATTGTTGTAACTAATCCCCAGATCAGGAATTAGACTCACTCTCCCTGTTGTTCTTCAGACGTGGTTAAACGTGGCTCCCCGCCTGCCCAGCCAGTTGTCACTCACCTGCACTTACTTCCCTGGTGGTTGCGCTCACACTGGGGGAGAGTAGGCCACAGGATTGCGCCTTGTGGTCCGATTCTAAGTGACGGTAAGTGTGAGGTTTCCACCACTTCCTTTGAGAGATTTCCTCAACCTAAGCAGGCCTCAGCACTAGGAAATATTGACATCACAGTCTTCCTCTTGCTTTTAGTTACGTTGGCATCGATAACCTTGATGACGTTTTCCCTTTGTGTATAGTATCCCTATTTCTCATACAACTGAGAAGGGGACATTTTGGTTTGTGTTCCTAGAGCAAAGCATGAGTGGGGAGGGATTTCCACAGTGAACATGAGAGTTTGCAATTTGGGGCGTCAATACTTGAAATCACGGACATGCAGGTACAATTTTGTGCATTCCCTCTCAAGCCTAAGTTCTGGCCTTTAGCTTTTGTCATCCGTCTTTCTTTTTTTCTTTTGTAGAGACAGAGTCTCACTTTATCACCCTTGGTAGAGTGCCGTGGCGTCACACAGCTCACAGCAACCTCCAAGTCCTGGGCTTAGACGATTCTCTTGTCTCAGCCTCCTGAGTAGCTGGGACTACAGGCGCCTGCCACAAGACCAGGCTATTTTTTTTGTTTTGCAGTTCGGTGAGGCTGGGTTTGAACCCGGCACCTTTGATATATGGGGCCTGCGCCCTACTCGCTGAGCCACAGATGCCGCCCCATCTGTCTTTCTTGATAACTCTTGTAACCTTAGAAGGTAGAAGATTGTGAATTTCATCTTCTGGAGTCATTTCCCGTCACAGCCCTATGATGTTACTCCAGGCAGGATCCAGTTTGGGGGACTCAGCGCCATGTTGATCGTTAGTGATCCACCTTTCTTACTCTCTGAAACTCTCTGTTTCCTTTGCAGACTTCTCATCGACACTGGCCACAGCGTGGCCCGAGCCCATCTCCTGTGTTTCTTCACAGGTTCCTGACTTGCACTTTGCTTTATCCTCTCTCTCTGGGATAGGCCTGCGCTTCCCGCCTTTGGATCGTTTCTCACAATGAGATTCTTCTGCTCTCCTTGGCACAGGGCTCCCTTCACTTCTCTGCTTACGATTCTATATCAGCCTTCGAGATTTTTCTGAAATCCCACCTTTTCCAGGTGTCGTCAGCTTGGGGGAAAGTAGAAAGAACAACTCTCCTTACTTTGATCTCTTTTAGTATAAATTATCTCTTAGTCATGAGGCACGAGATTATATATCGTCTTGTGAGTTGTGACTGTAAAACGAGATGCTTTTATGTATAGCTTTGTAGTGGCTCTTCACATTCTCAGCCTGCCCTTTGTCTTTGTTTTATCTGCCAGTTTTCATTGTGGGCTCCTGGAAGGCAAGCATCAAGTCTTGTAGGACCTGACAGCTTTTTCTTACCCAAGTGCAGTGCTTAGTCCTGGAAAGGGTCTGAGCAGCTAATAACTGACTTGTTTAGAGAAAGTGCCCAGTGAAAGAGGGTTGGGAATTTGAGTAACTGCTCGGAGAACCTCTTTGACCACACTGGACTGACTGTGTTGAAATGACACTTTGTTATAAATTTTTACTCATCACGGTATTCTCCGTATCGCTTGATTATAGTACGCAGTAGTTGTCCAAGAATACTAAACATTGAGATAACAAGTTGGCATCATGCTTCACTTGAGTCTTTACAGAACACTTGTGAATTAGCAGAAGAGGACGGGGGCAGTTGAAATGTCCAAAGAAAGCCAGTGGTTTATCACTGTTGGGAAGCCAGATTGGCAGGCCTTGATGTACTGTCATCAAGGGAGTAGATATCACAGGAGCACAGGGGCTTTCTTAGAGTAAAATGTCCTTTGTGATATTTTCTTTCCTGTTTGGAGTAGGCAGGTTTAAGTGGGCGGCGTTCCACATTTTATGTTAGTGCTTTGCTGCTCTCATATGGTCTTCTGTGATTCTAAGGGTTTTTAACAAATGAGGCAGGGAAGGCAGGAGAATGGATGGCTTGCAGGTGTGTGAGAAGGTGATGAAGTTTGTGGTCCAATTCTCGGGTCTTTGTGCTAAAACTCAGGGAGTTTTGTGCTGTCAGCTCAGGTGATGTTTGTGAGCGCTGTCATACTCTGTCTAGAGCTTTATATGTATTCTCTCTCACACTCTTGGCAACCCTTTCAGGGAGGTACTTGTGATATCTTCCTTTGACTGATGAGGCAGTGGGGCTTAGCGTGCTGAAGAGGCAGGATCTGAACCCAGGCCTGTCTGATGAGAGAACTTGCTTCTTTCTAGTGTGCTATGTAACACACCATGTTTTCTGAGTTAGCTGTAAGGTGTCATTCCGTGCATGCCTCTTGTTCATTCTTCATGTACCGTCTGGATGAAATTCACTAATTCATGACATAGATGTTTTGCCTATACGTCTGTGTTTGTAGTATATGCAGCAAAATCTGACTCAAGGGGCTCAGGATATAGCTGGGAAAACAAACCACCACCACCACCAGAGAGACCCAGACACAGTTTCATAATCAGCATAGATGTAGATATAGTAAGCTTTAAGGATTTGGAGGAAAAGTGCCATTTCTGTATTTTGAATGTTCAGAAAAGATTCCCTTGGAATAAGAAACAGTAAGTAGGCTTCTGGTATTTTAACTCAGCCCCAATAGCTGCTGGACTACACCTTTTAATCCTACTTTCTGTGGTTTTCTCCTTTGGCATTGCTTAAGAAAGGCTTGTACTTTAATCAAATGGTCCAGAAGCACCATTTATTAAGCACTTACTGTGTGTTGGAAAATGTTACAGGCACTGGAGGACGCAGCTACCCCTTAATGGGCAACTGGTCACCTGCTCTCATGGAACTTACAGTTTACTGGGGGGAAGGGTGAGGTACTGTGAGGTGATGGTGAGTCATTAAGATCTGAGAGAGCAGGAGCTGGCAGCCAGGATGTGAAGCTCTGGCAGGAGCCCAGAAGAGGGGGAGCGCCATGTTTTCCTTCCCTTGCTGGTAAGAGGGGGGTACCATGAACCTTGGAGCGAACGAAGGGCTCAGCACTTACGATGTACTAGCCTAGGGGGCTTCAGACCCCACCTGTGGGCTCACCTCAAGCTAGACGCCCGGCAGTCTCTTTCCTCGATTGTGGCATAACAGAGCTGTTTCTTGTTCTGCGGCTTTGTGCAGTCGCAATTCTGCCTCTTGTTAAATTCAGATGATTTTTAAAGAAATGATCATCTCAGGATTCTCATTGTTCTAGGTCCGTGGGACAATGGTTTGAGAATGGAGTATGTGTGTAGCTGGGCAGTGTCCTGCCGGAAGGCACTCTGGAGGCCAGTGCTCACGAGGCCCATGCAGCAGGTGGATCTGGGGCAGGCAAGGTAGACAGAAATTACTTTATTGCTGTAACTTGCTATGAACTTGTGGCTGAATAGTATTTTCCTCCTTTTTAATATTTCTTTAAGTAATTTTTATATGTTAAGGGGCATATGATAATTTTATAATGAGGTTTGATTCGAAAGTTAAAAATAAGGTGGAGGCTGTGTATAGTTAAGATTATCCCTAAAATTCTGTAAGTTGCATAAAAGTTCCATGAAAGCATTGTATACACAATTCTAGTGGGGAAAAAACCCTATAGAATAATTCTTATCGCATGTTAAATTTTGAGACCCTTTGAACTTCACTAAAAAAGAAGCTAGACAAGAAAAGCGCCAGTGCCCATGTCCGTGCCTTCCCACCGCCCTGTGCACGGAACTTGGAGCTCTCTACCGGTACCTGGAGAATACGTGGAAACTCTGATATCTTCTTGTTTGGCTATGGGTTTATACCACTTGGTATCACAGTAAGTCTTTAAATATGTATTAGTGGGTTTGTCTTTTGTGAGGATTTTAAGGCAGTGCTCAAGTGGGATTGATACATGTTCAGTAATATTACAGTTTAGGCCACTGACTGCCCATTTCTTCAGTCATTTCAGTAAACATGAAAGGTGCCTCAGGAAACCTGAAAGGTAGGTAAATCGCTGTTTCATATATGAGAAACATAGGTTTAGAGAGATTAAAGAACTTGCCTGAGGACACACATTTCTAGTAGGTAGTGAAGCTGAAAACCGAACTTAGTTGACTCAAAAACCATGCTCCTAACATGTTTTTTGGATTGCCAGTACAAAAATAAAATATAGGCTGTATAATCATAAACTATAAATATAAGTATAATAAATACACACGTTTCAGGGTAGATGGAAAGTTCTTTGATGGCAAGTTCAACATCTTTTCAGTTTGTATTCATTTTGTTATGTACCCAGAACTGATAGTAACTATATATCCTTCAAAATAATTAAAGATAAAATAAGAACTGGATGAATAAGCTACTGTCCACTGTTGAAATAGTAAAGGCCAAATAAGCTTGTGATCAAATTTTTTTTTTCTTCCAGTAACAGTTGTCCTCTGAAGGCTTTCTGAAGGCTCTCTTTCAGACAACTGGCTCTGAACCTTTGTGTTTTTAAATGTCCCTAGTAAAATGGCTGTGTTGTTACAGCTTGAGGGCTGTGTAGTAAGCCTTTTGCTCAGCCCTCAGTAATAACCCACAGACTTGGGCTTCCTTGTAAGAGGAACAACCATTATTATATTGTATTAGTAGCCCTTATGTTAGTGATTGCTTATTTTTAGAAAAACAAACCCAATGTGATCTCATTCCTACATTTAACCAATGTTTTGTTTGGCTTTTTGCACCAAGCAAGGCCTGTTAAGATGCTGGGACACAGAGGTGAATAAAGCATCCTCTTTACCTTTTAATGCCTAGTGGAAGACATTGGAGGCAAGAAGATGAAGATTACAGTTAAAGATACTTATCACACAGGTGTGCACTACATATATAATGTGCTATAGAAGAACACATTCAGATTAAAGTTTTTAAATATTTTATTACTAGTTGAATTTGGTAAATCTAGGCAAGTTAATTTGGCTGAAAGTTATAATACATAAAATACAAATTGAATTCTCTGTGCCTGAATGCTTAGATATGTATCCAGGTGTACCAGTCAAACAATTGGAAAGCATCTGGTAAAAAGTCCCAAGGTCAGCCTTTCAGGTAGTAAGAGAATCTCCTCCTGAGTGACAGACTGTGAGCCTTATCCCTGTAGGTTGCAAGCTTCAGAAACTGAGCAAATAGCTGATGCTCACTTTTCTAGAAAGCTTGCAGTCTTTTCTACAAAGCTTAAAGTAACAAGTATTGGTACTGAATTTTATATAAGGATATATAGCCAAGCTATTAAGAAAAGCTTATTTGGTGGCGCCTGTGGCTTAGTGACTAGGGTGCCAGCGCTATATACTGAGGGTGGTGGGTTTGAACCCAGCCCCGGCCAAATTGCAACAACAACAAAAAGTAAATAAATAAAAGTCTTAAAAAAAAAACCAAAAAACTAACACATCTCTTCCTTGAAAAGAAAAGAAAATGGTTTATGAACACAGGCTTTGGGATTAGACCTGAGTTGGAATCAGGATTTTGCTGCTTACTAGTTGATTGACCTTTCTAAACCAGGGTGGCCACATCTGCTATGAGCAGAAGAGCTGCCTGTTGGAGTTGTTGCAGATGTTAAATGATATTCCTTAGTGTAGTCAGGTTGTAACACTCAGGTAGGCACTTCATATAAAGTGGTGGTTCTGATTATTTTATACTCTTTTATTATTTGACTTTATTTGATTCATTTATTTTTATAGAGACAGTCTCACTTTTTGGCCCTTGATAGAGTGCCGTGGCGTCACACAGCTCACAGCAACCTCCAACTCCTGGCCTTAGGCGATTCTCTTGCCTCAGCCTCCCCGAGTAGCTGGGACTACATGCACTGTCACAATGCCCGGCTATTGTTCTGTTTTGCGGTTAGACTGAGGCTGGGTTTGAACCCGCCACCTTCTGTATATGGAGCTGGCGCCTTACTCACTGAGCCACAGGCGGCCCCTATTTGACTTTATTTAAACACTGGCTTTAGCTTCCAAGCTATGGGGTCTAATGGGACTCTAGTATATTTCCTAGGTAACTTTGGTTAAATCATCAGGAACCTTAAAGAATAACAAGAGAAGCAGAACCTGAGATGCCCAGAATTGAACCTGTGGTGGCTCGTGCTTGCTACTCTTGCCTTGAAATTGTTCTTTTCTTCTCTGATAATATGACTATTTCCTAAGTTCTGGACCATGCATGTAGCCTCTAATCGGATTTTATCTTGACCCCTGTATGTTTTGTGCTATATAGAAGAAAAAAAGACCCCAGTGTTTCAGAGCATTGGACTTTTCCATTTCAAACCCTAATGGAAGCATTAGTGTTTTCATAATTGTAACAGATAGCCATCAGTGCTGTGACCGTTAACCAGCTAGTTCACACGAGAAAATACATTCAAGGTCGTGACTATCTGAGCCTTGAAGAAATGGCTGTTGAAGTTTTGTTTGGCTCTAGCTCCATTCTGGGACGGAGGGAGTCATTTGAACTTTATTCTGAATTCCAGTAGTTGCAAAAAAAAAAAAAATTGTATAACTTGCTTATATAATAGATGGTCTTCTGTTAGATTGATATGAGTACCGTTCTGTAATAGCTGCCTTGTTTCAAATCTGGAACACAATGCCATCTGACTTCATTTAGGAAGCAAAGAAGATGCTACAGGCTGCATTTCCCTAATAATCCTTTGCTGTCTTTTTTCCCAGAAGGTTCTATGTTAATCTCTTTGGGTTATGTCCTACACAGTCTTGCTGAATCAGACAGACAGAGCTAAGCTTATGAAACAAAGGCCTGTTCCAAATCAAATAAAAACATTACCATCATCCAGAAATGAGAGCCTAGAATTTTCTGAAGATGATGCTACTTACTAACTAGTGAGAAAGATTGATCAATTTTCTCTCAGCTGATAAATGTCACCATTGCCCTAAATTTTAGAGTGCCAATCTGCTTTTTTGAAGTTAGTGAGATGAAAGAATATTTGCTAGCTCACTCAGACTTGTGTGAGATAAAATTCTCTTATGTTCTCTGATCCTCGAGGGTTCTTAAATTACATGGGCTGGGACTATGTGCCTGTTTTTCTTGGTGTCCTATTTACATATGAAAGGATTAATTTTTGGATTTTAGTAAAGAAGGTATGAACCCATTCTGTCAGGCTTCTTGTGCCATTTATTGTAGCCTTTAGTCAGCTTAGAACGGCATGAAAGGAAGTAATAAGCCAACTCTAAGAAGGTCCAGATGAAAAGGATTATAATATGGTACAAAAATAATAGCATGCTTGGCCCGGCCGTGTGACTCATTCCTTTTGGAGTATCCATTTTGACAGCTTTTTTGAATCACACATCAATCACAATGCTGGTATTTTTGGCGGGGTTGCTAAACTTCACCCTAATGCTCAGGGTGGTAACTGCCAAAAGTGAACAAAGAGAAGAATTATTAATGAAAGCTAACAACATCACAAGCATTTATTTTTTTCTTGAAGAGAAACAAAATCAGGACTTAGGTGATATCTTTTTCTTTGCCCCAAGAAAACCGCTGCTTTCTCCCAGTGCATGTAAGACTCTAACGGGTCATTCCGAGTCTTTGGCTCTAGGAATTCTTCTTCTTTGTGTTCCCTTCCATTCAATAGCTTTCCTCCCCAAACCTTCTCCCTTCCTTTAGAAATGCATTTTTTAGGGCTTTAGGTTTTTCGTGTCTCAATGACTAAGCCTGCTTTTGGATCATTCCACCCTGTGCTGCATGTCGTCCTTCTGGGAAGAAACTCCCATGAACTACAAAGAAACCGCAGATACTCAGGGTGCATCTAGAAATGAAAATTTGACCCTTTGTCTCTCTTCTTTTCATCTCTCTCTTACAAAAATTCTTTCCTTCTGTGCAAACAGACCCTAGTAATAGTCGTAGTCTGTCATGCTGTTAAATGATTTGCAGTGCTGCTCGAGTGTGTGCTATGATTTCATTTACAGAATGTTTTGTTGTACAGTGTAATGCTGTAAGTACGTAAGTGCCTCGTGGCACGTGTACGTCACTGGTGAGAAATCCTTCTGATGGGCACTTTGTTAATTGAAATAGTCCTTAATGAAATTGGTGTGTGTCATTTGTATGCCTACTTGTCAGAAGTGAGTAATAGTTTCTGAATTTTGAATTGAGAAGAATTCATGTGGACACCTGAAGGTTTTTCAGGTCATTTGTTGCAGTTGTCATTATTTGGCTGACCCAGGCCGGGATCGAACCCACTGGTCTCAGTGTATGTGGCCAGCGCTGTAACCACTCTGCTATTGTGTCACGCTGATTTAAGGGGATCTTGAGTAGGCATGCTAATATGATATATTTGAGTCTATAGTCACATTCTGCCCCCAGAAAAACATTTACCTGGAAAATATGCACTTGTAGAAGAAAAATTTTATTCTTTGATAACTTCTCTTGAGTTTTGTATATTTGATAAGAATCTGGATAATGTCGTGGGGGTGGGAACTAATTGCAATGAGGACTATACCTAACAAGTGCAAACATTGTAACATAATTCTTTGTACCTGAAAAATAACCTGAGCTTAAAAAAAAATGTGGGTAAGAGTGACAGATTTTTACAGGTTTTTATTTGAAATTTGGCTTGATATAGGCAATGTAATTTTTACTCATTTGAATGCTTCCACTGAAATAAAAATGAAAGAGCCAGAAGTATAGGGCAGGTTTTCAGGGTGTCTGTTGTAAATTGTGGGTGATTCCTGGTTTTTTTTGTATTGTTTCAAATATACTTTGTTTTACCTTGCTGGTAAATTATAGGTCCTTGTCCTTGTTTATTGTGTCCACCTGTTTATTGTACCTGCTCCTCTTGTCTTCAGTGGTAGAATAGCATCATGATAGAAGGTAGGGCGATACTTTGTTCCCAGGTGCCTCAATTGTGGATCATAGACCTCACAAGATAGTACTGTTCTCATGAGATCATTGCTGTTTCTGGTTTTATGTTTATGATTTACAGATTAACTAGAAAGGCTGCAGTGATTTAAACCCAGGGGTTGTGGCTGTCACATCCCTAAGATCCCCTGCATTTCAACTTCACCACCTGTGAACTAGATTAACTATCAATCACTCTTACCGTCTTAGAGTATTGATGTGAGATAAATCCTCCAAAAGGCTTTGGGAGAGAGAAATCATCTTATATATATATAATAATGTGAGGTGAGGAATTATACTCAGTTTTAAATTCTTGTTACTGTAGAGTTATCAAATAGAATATAACAAGTTAAACTCAATGGGAAACAAACTTAGAAGAAAATTGTCCACTAGTAAAAATAATTATATTCTCATTCTAGAATATTATAAAATGCATTTAAGAACAAAAATTGTGAACATTTCTAATTCCATTGCCCAGAAGTAAGCACTTTTAACATTTTGGTGTGAATCTCTCCAGTATTTGTTTTGCTGTATTCATCTGCATCATGAACATATTTTTATATATTTAATTAGAATGTTTGAGTGTTTGCGAAGTGTTATATTACTGAGCATTTTTCAGTTTAAGTGGGTCTTTGTTGTTTGGGTCTCAGGATGCTCGCACTTTTGGGTTCTGAGCATCCTTATAACTGAGTCATGGCACACAGTCTAAACCATTTCCTTAGGATGCCGTTGAATATAGTGTACAGCGGTAGGCCAGGTGGTCACGATAACAAAATGGTCTTTAGGAGAACTGAGTTTTAACTTTGCTATTCACTGTTGCTGTGACTTTTAAATTGGTTTCTTCCCTGGGCTTCATTTTACTTCTCAGTGACAGGTGAAATGGGTAACCTAGAAAGAGAATTTAATTCTGACTTCAACCCTGGAGGATGTTTCATGGATAAGGAAACTAGGACTGAAGGGGACTCTGGTGGCTCTGTGCCTGTAGCATGGTGGTTATGGCACTGGCCACATGCACAGAGGCTGGCGGGTTCAAACCCGGCCTGGGCCAACTAAATAACAATGACCACTGCAACAAAAAAATAGCTGGGCATTGGGGTGGGCACAGTAGTCCCAGCTACCTGGGAGGCTGAGGAAACAGAATTGCTTAAGCCCAGGAGTTGGAGATTGCTATGAGCTGTGACGCTACGGCACTCTACTGAGGGCAACAATGAGACTCTGTCTCAAAAAAAAAGGAAGGGGCTCTGGTGTCTCTTCTTGTAATGAGCTCTCTTTGTCGTTGCTTCATCCCTACCCCTTCCCCTAGATACACCCCCTTAAAAAAATTTTTTTTTTTTTTGAGACAGAGCCTCAAGCTGTCACCCTGGATAGAGTGCTGTGGCATCACAGCTCACAGCAACCTCCAATTCCTGGGCTCAAATAAGTCTCCTGCCTCTGCCTCCCAAGTAGCTGGGACTACAGGTGCCCGCCACAACGCCCGGCCATTTTTAGGTTGCAATCGCCATTGTTGTTTGGCGGACCCGGGTTGGATTTGAACCCGCCAGCTCAGGTGTACGTGGCTGGCGCTTTAGCCCGTTGAACCACAGGTGCCGAGCCTTAAAAAAATTTTTGATGGTGCTGAAGATACTGAGCACTGTGTGGTGCTTTATAGTTATAATTATCAATGACTACTGTTCATTGATTATTGGTGTTTGAAGCTGAATGTATTCTGACTTCAGGAAATCCTTTTATTGGTAGAATCCCACTCAAGAACTTACTGACTTTAACTTTGTTTCTTGTAAAAATCAGAGTCCCAGCAGCCAATGAGTGGATAAACCAAAAATGGTATATTCATTCAACGCAGTAGTATTTGGTCCTAGAAAAGCATGAAGTGCTGAAGCATGCTACAACTCGAGGGACAAAGAAGACATCTTGACAAGTACAGAAGCCAGTTGCAAAAGACCACAGATTGCAGGGGCCCATTTAGGTGAGATGTCCAGAAGAGAATTAGGGCTAGAGGGACTGGGCAGATTGGGGTAGGTGATGCTAAGGGATTCAGGATTTCTTGTTGAAGTGATGAAAACATCCCAAAAGTGATGGTGGTGATTTTTGTGCAACTCCAAATATACCGAAAACCACTGAATTGTATACTGTAACTGGGTGGATCAGAGCTGGCCACCATGGAATGTGCAACCTCCACTGGGAGGTTGAAGTGGGAGGATCCCTTGAGGCCAGCCTGGGCAAAATAGGGAGACTCTTAAAAAAAAAACAAAAAAAACCACGGGGTATGTGAACAATATATCTAAAGCTATTATCAAAACCATTTGAAGTCAGATTCTACAAACTTTATGTTTCAAGTTTCTAGATGCTTGAATTACAGCTAAATGGAAATTGATGACGCTTCTTGTGTGTTACTTTATTTCCTGAAAACCTTAGTTTGAATCTCTATGAGAGACTTTATTTCCTGAAAACTTTACTTTGAATCTCTGTGAGAGTATTACTCAATTTTTAGGCTCTTCTGTTCCCATCTGGAGTTTCCTTTGGGGTTTTTTTTTACTAAGACACTTACTAATTGGAACAATTTCTGAGCCGTCTCCCTTGTTACTCAGTGTTTCTGAAGTGCTTTATAGAATAATAATTATGGATGCTTCTGAAAAGTTAATGTTTTGATAGTTTCAATGGTGGGCTGAGTTTTTTATTGGTATATGGTACCTGATAGAGAGTACTGTATGTTACCTTGTTTGGCTATCGAAGACCCTAGTAGCTTGGAGTTAATACGAGATTTGGTTTTTTTCTTTTTGCAGTTTTTGGCCAGGGGTGGGTTTGAACCCCCCACCTCTGGTATATGGGGCCAGTGCCCTACTCCTTGAGCCACAGGCACCACCCGAGTTAATACATGATTTTTGTTGTTCTTGGTGTTGTTTACATTGGGATCATGGCTTAGATTTTGTTTTATTTGCCAGTGTTAAGGAATTGCTTATGAGATAGTTTCCCAAGGAGCCTCAGATACTATCTTCAGTTACTTTCTTCTCTTAATTCATGTTAATTGCAGAGAAGTCAGTTTACCCCAAGGAAAGAAAAAGTAAGAATTGGGCCTCTTGGAAATTCAGACCACATTTGGTCACTTTCTTTTTCTCTTTTTTTTTGAGACAGAGTCGTACTATGTTGCCCTGGGTAAAGCAGCTACTTCAAACTCTTGGATTTAAGTGATTGTCTTGTCTCAGCCTCCTGAGTAGCTGGGACTATGGTGCCCACCACAACGCCTGGCTATTTTTTTTGTTGTTGTTATTTATCTGGCCCTGGGCTGGGTTCGAACCTGCCAGCCTTGGTGCATGTGGTTGGTGCCGTAACCACTGTTCTATGGGCACTGAGCCAACACAGTTTGTCGTTTTCAGCACAATATTTGGGAGTCCCCTAGCTTAAGACTTCTTGGGTGTGGCTTCGAGTTAACTTTTTTAACACACATCCTTTAGAAATTTCTACCAGATCCATACATGTTAAGGTTAAAATTGAGTGAATAAATTGTTTTTGTTTATAGAGACCTAGAGAATATCGTGGAGTTATTAAACATAGATTCCTGAGGGTTGCATGGAAAGAAAATATTGGCAGTTTTTGGTCTTTCTTGCTATGTCTTTGCTCATTGTCATGGTTTTAGCCAGAGAGCTGGGCTTTTACACCAAAACATTAGTAAACCATAAAACATATCTTGAGGTAATCTAACATAGCAAGAGCTAATTTGGCAGAATTTCTGAAGCAGTTCAGTATTTCTAATAAATTAATCTAGATATGCTTTGGGTACTTTCCTGGCAAAAATGGTAAATTGTGCAACTGGAGACTAACACAGATCTTGGAATTAGCCTGTGACTTTGATCTTACATAAGTGAGTTTCACCAATAAAGCTTCTGTTTAGAATCTGTAAGAAACCTTGTTTTATTTGAGAAAGTTTTTAGCTAAGCTATTTTTGGTTGTTACTGAGAGTTCAGAATTATCCTCCATGATGAGTGCAATTTATTAATAATGGGTTCTTAATTGAGAGGTCTTGTCCCTCCCCTCTTGCAAACCCTAAATAATACCATTATTGATGATTCAGAAAATTGAGATAAAAGGTGAAGTAACACTACTTTTGAAGACTTTTCAGTTTGCACAGGGCATTGTACACCTGTGAGAGAATGGACAATAATAAATGTGCAAATGATATGTGATTCAGTGAGTATTATTGGGTGGTCATGGTGTGTTGAGAACTATGTTCGAGTGTACTGGATGAAAAGACAATGTACTTACATCATCAATGCCCAAATGGGAATATGAATTAAATGAGAAGTCCACAGGTGGTTTATGCATAGACTCTTGCAGAGGCAGAGATTGGCAAGGAATTAGAAAAGAAATTGAAGAAGAGTTGACTTGGAAAATGGAAGATGAATGTAATGGCTTTGAATTGAAGAGTGGTAGAAAGCAGTTTTGGGGGGAGTCATTCTAGGGAAGGGTATAGTGGTATCATGTTTTGTTTTGTTTTTTTGTAGAGACAGAGTTTCACTTTATTGCCCTTGGTAGAGTGCCGTGGCGTCACACAGCTCACAGCAACCTCCAACTCCTGGGCTTAGGTGATTCTCTTGCCTCAGCCTCCTGAGTAGCTTGGACTACAGGCACCTGCCACAATGCTTGGCTATTTTTCTGTTTTGCAGTTCGGCCGAGGCCGGGTTTGAACCTGCCACCTTTGGTATGTGGGGCCAGTGCCCTACTCGATGAGCCATAGGCGCCAACAGGTATCATGTGTTTTGAGGTACTGCAGGTAGCTGATAGGGTTAGAACAACATGGAGTCTCTGTGAAAATAGGAGAAATTGTGATCAAACTTATATTTTAGAAATATTACCTGAGAGCAAATCTTAAAATGGCTGAGAGTGGACAGAGTTGGAAAGCCCAGTCAAAAGTCTGCTGCCCTGATCACGCAGTCGGTAACCATGGAGCTAGACAAGCTAGGTGTCTGCAAGTATGAAGAAGGGGAGACCTGAGAGTAGGTGCCTGGGGAGAGAGGGCAGGGCTTCGATTCACGTAGGTCCTTATTTGGCCAGGGAGTTTGTGGAGACTCTTGTGAAAGCTGTGGATCCATATCCTAAGAAAAACGCATAAGATACATGTAAAAATTAATGTGCAGTTCCAGAAGTCCATTCGTAGGCTATCAGAAGTGATAGATTCCAGGTTCAGAACCTTTGATCTGTAGAATGGTGGAGCAGTGTCAATAACTCCATGTTTACTGGAGCCTGGGGATTTGGACGATTATTGGCCCAGTCAACAGACTTGGCTGGTTGGGTCTTAGAGTGTTGGGAGGCCCAGCGTAGCCACACATACACTCTTTTCCCTTCCCCTCCCCCTCCTCTCCTCCTAACACATAGACACAGAGGATCTGGCTAGAAATCCCCTGAGGAGTTTGTGCCAAAAGATCCTAACTTTCCAAGCAAGCTGTGGAATGCGCCTGCCCTCTTAGCCCCATTAAAAGGAATCTCTAACTGTTCCTGGGGTGCAGACCCTCAGGCAGGAAACCCTCCCCTTTTCAATAAACCTGACCTGAACATCTTTGTGGCTCTCTCTGGGCACCGTCATTTACCAGCGGTTTTCAACCTATGGGTCGCAACCCTTTTGTAACAATGATAATATATCCTGCATGTCATATATTTACATTATGATTCATAACAGTAGCAAAATTACAGTTATGAAGTAGCAACAAAAATAATTTTATGGTTGGGGGTCACCACAACATGAGGAACTGTATTAAATGGTCAAGGCATTAGGAGGCATTAGGAAGGTTGAGAACCACTGATTTACACCTTTCAGAGGACAAGATGGATTCAATTTTGAACACTGAGCTTTCCCACAAGAATAGCACATTTGCCTCTTAAAGTTTTTTTTTTTTTTTTAAGACAGAGTCTCATTTTGTTGCCCTCCATAGAGTATATGGCATCACAGCAACCCCAAACTCTTGGGCTTAAGAGATTCTTTTGCCTCAGACTCCGGAGTAGTTGGGACTACAGGTGCCCGCCTCAATGCCTGGCTATTTTTAGAGAGCGATCTTGCTATTGTTTAGGCTGTTCTCGAACTTCTGAGCTCCAGCAATCCACCTGCCTCAGCCTCACAGAGTGATAGGATTATAGGTGTGAACCACTGTGCCCGGCTCTCTTAAAGTTATTTATTGGTGGCTCATTCTGGTAATCTTAGCAATTTGGGAGGCTGAGGCAGGAGGATTGCTTAGGCTGGGAGTTCAGGATCAGCTTCAGCAACATAATGACATCCTGTCTTTACAAAAAAATAGAAGAATTAGTTGGGCATGGCACATACCTGTAGGCCCCGCTACTTCAGAGGTTGAGGCAGGAGGATTGATTGAGCCCTGGAATTTGAGGTTGCTGTGAGCTATGATGGCACCATTGCACTCTAGCCCAGGCAACAGGAGAGCCTATCCCAATCCCCCCAAGCTTTATTGAACACATATTCTGTGCTAGAGACTGTCTGATGCTGGATTAAGCATAATGTATACTTGACTAAATGTAGGGTCTAAATACGCAGACGGATAGACAAATATTAATCCTGGTAGAGCTGCAACTTTAAATGTAGTGTGCTCTGTTTTAAAGTGCTCTGAGCCATGGCTTTATTTTGCTTATTTAGTGCAGGAAGCTGTCTTCTTGTTGTGTATTGTCAGTCTTGACTTCAGGCATTTAGTAGGCATTTATGTTCTTAATCTTTGAGTGGAAGTATAATTGCTGGAGACTATTCAGAATGAGGCTGAAAAATGGATTATCACATTTAGGAGGGTCTTATTACTACACGTTTAATGGTTTTGCTTTTGCATATTGTAGTTGACAAACTTCTTAAGTAATAATTTCTGCCTGGGAAGAGCCACTTAGAGAGTTTGTTGGATCCCCAAGAGACTAGTAATTTGTAAAACAGGTTAGGAGGGGATTGTGAAATAGGCGTGCCTTCCAGGTGTGTGAGGTCATCTGGTCTTCTTCCTTTCTACCAGATTAAAGCCACACCTCTGGGATCCAGGAAGCTGACTAACCACCAGGTTCAAAGAGATTTTGTACTCCAGTACTTTTCAGCGTTTTTTTCCCCCAGTGTTTTCTGTGATTTCCATATTTAAGCTTATTGTTGAGGAAGGTTCATAGGATCTGCTCCTTTTGAGCAGGCTACCCAGGGCTGTAGCCAGGCAGTCCCGTGGTGACCCTGTCAACAACACTGACAGCCAGAATGAGCCCTTGTACTACTCCGTGGTCTTGCCTCTTGCAAAGTATGGTTTTGGGATCAGCATCACCTGGGAACTTGCTAGAAGTGCACATATCAGTTCCTGCTCTTGACTTACTGAAACAATCTACATACTTTAAGATCTCACAGGTGATTCATATGTGTGTTAAAACCTGAGCCTGGACTAGTTCACCTGCTGTACAGGAACCTGGGCTCTCAGCACCCGTTTGCTGACATTCTAGGCCTTTTCCATTTCTTTTCTTTTTTCTTTTTTTTGAGACAGACTCTCACTTTGTCGCCATTGTTAGAGTCCTATAGTGTCACAGCTCACAGCAACCTCAAACTCTTGGACACAAGCAATCCTCTTACCTCAGCCTCCCAAGTAGCTGGGACTATAGGGGCCTGCCACAATGCCCAGCTATTTTTACAGAGGAGATGTCACTTTGGCTCAGGTTGCTCTCAAACCCTTGAGTTCAGGCGATCTACCCACCTTGGCCTCCCAGATTGCTAGGCCGCCACACCTGGCCTTTCCCATTTATTTTCTACTCAGGTGATGAGGAACATCTGGTCACCAAAATTCATATAGTATTAATTTTCGTAGAATTAAAGATGACTTAGGTGCCTCTTAGCCTTCTCTTTTTCAAGCTTAAAAACTAAAGTTTGTGCAATGCCTTTTCTCCTAGAGAAGATTATCTTTGAGCCTTTCATCCTATAATGCTTCTTGTCTGCTTCCTAGATGATTTCTTAAAAATATTGTCTGCTTCCTAGATGATTTCTGAGATGGGCAAAATATTCTTATCAGTGTCTGGTTGTGACTGAGTAAGCAAAGTATTTTTTAACCCTCTTAGTCTTAAGATCTAGGTACATTTAGCTATATTTTTTTGCTTCGTTTTGAAAGGTTATTTTTTCTGCAGTAAAAATAGCAACTAATTCTTCCTTGATGGAACTTCAAATCCAAAAAGTACTGATTCTCTTGTTTCAGAAGGATGGAACATGTTGGCCAGTGACTCTTTGGAGTCAGTCCTTTGGGTTGGTATTTTGGGCTTCTTTTAAAATAGAGAAAGGAAAGAGAACCAAAGGAAGGCAAAGAAGGGGGAAGCAAAGGGAACCAGATTAATAATCAAAAGCAGAACTATTAAAAGTAAAATAAATTTACTATTTTTTGATAATTGCTTTATAAATCTTCTGGTTCTGTGAATGAAAATTCCCTGAAGAATTAACATTGTTTATGTAAAAAGTTCAATTTTGGGCTGGATATGTGGCTCACATCTATAGTCCTAGCATTTTGGGAGGCTAAGGAGGTTGGATTGCTTAAGCTCAGGAATTGAGACCAGCTTGAGCAAGAGAGAGACCTGATCTCTACTAAAAATTAGAAAAACTAGCTGGGCATGGTGATGCACACCTGTAGTCTCAGCTACTCTGGAGGCTGAGGTAAGAGGCTCACTTGAGCCCAGGACTTGAGATTGCTGTGAGCTATGATCATGCCTGGGTAGCACAGTGAGAGTCTGTCTCAAAAACCCCCCTCAAAAACTGGTGAAGCTTTCTCATATTCATCATTTTCTGTATCTTGTCACAAAGGAAAGAGCCAATAGTATTTCATTAATTGTTTCCTATCACATTTACAGGAAAGTGTAGGGTCAGCATTACCTTGCCAGGCTGTAATTTAATGAACCAGCAGGTGCTTGCTGTGCAGCTAAATTAGTCTCTGCATCTTAAGTGTGGCTTTTGTTGTACACTGATGTCTATTTACTTGATGTCCTGCCTTTGATATTTCCCTTTGAATCCCTGTTAATCCTAAACATTTATGGGTCTGGTAAGGCTGTGAAAAGTCGAGGTTCATTTGGGCGCACACTGCATGCTGATTGTCTAGGCTGCTAATAGACGCATTTGAGCCTCCGTGATTGGATCTGTACAGAATTAACATGAAAGCATTTCTCTCTTTCCCTAGCAGGCACATGGCGTCTGAATTAGTGTGAAAGAATGTAAGGATGTAGAAATTTGAATCTAAGTGTTCTGTGTTCCCCAGAAAACTGCCATTGCCCTATTTTCTCTCTTTTATTTTTATTTTTTTCGGACCACAAAGTCTAGATTCCTCCCCTCCCCCAAGGAGCATGTTTTCCAGGGATACTATAAAATCAATAAGAAATACTTCAGGATGACAAGGCATTTATTACCAATGATGGACTGTTGTTTGGTTATTTACATTCTCCTCCTGGGATTTATTTATTTATTTATTTTTTGAGACAGTCTCAAGCTGTCACTCTTGGTAGAGTGCTATGGCATCACAGCTCATAGCAACCTCCAACTTTTGGGCTCAAGTGATTCTCATGCCTCAACCTCCCCAGTAGCTGCCACAACGCCTGGCTATTAGTTAGTTGTAGTTGTCATTGTTGCTTGGCAGGCCTGGCTGGATTCAAACCCACCAGCTCTGCTTGAGCTACAGGCACTGAGCCAAGGATATTTTTGATTTTATAGTTGTGCTGGTTTCTTTTTTGCTGTGTATTACATGTGATATGTAGAGTTTAAAGTCCAAAGGGAAGAAGGGTGGATAGAGAAGGTATTGGGATTTGACTATTTTAATAAGGAACAGTTCTGACTAAAGATTTTTTGTGACGATTTTTTTAGGTTATGGCCTAAAATCCCTTGTCTTAGTTCAGGCTGCTGTATAACAAAATAATGTAGTCTGGTTACCTTAAACAGCAGATTTTTGTATGCCATTGTTGAAATTTCAAAATTGAGGTGCCATCCATCACCGTTGGATTCTGGTGAGGGTCTTCTCCCAGGTTGCTGCCTGCCCTGCTTTTACTTATATCTTCACATGGTACAAAGGGGGCAAAGAGCTCCCTGGTGTCTCTTATAAGACCCCTAATCCCATGACCTAACTTTTGCCCAAATGCCCCCATCTCCTACTTCCATTGCATTGGGGGTTAGGATTTCAGCAAACAGATTTGGTGGGGGTGAGGGCACAAACATTTAGTCCATTGTATCTCTTCAAATAATGTCAGCTTTCATTAGCATTAGGATGGACTACATTGACTGAGTTGATTAGAAGTGGATTTTCAGAAATAACTTCCAGTATCTCTTTGAGACTATAAAGAGGATGACGGCTAACTGTGAGGACCTGTGTTGGTCCCTTAGGACTGATGTGTTCTTTGCAGAGAAGATTTGACCATGAAGTGATCCAGGTTACTTGTACCACTGGGAAGGGCAAAATTAAAAATCTAAAAGTCATTAAAAAACAGAAGATGCTGTACTTTTTCTATCCTGAGAGTTGGGTTCATCAGGAAAGTATATTAGTAATCTATTGTGTGACAACTTCAAAATCTGGGGACATAGAACAATTGCAAATGTTTATTACCTCACAGTTTCCATGGGCTGGGAATTTGGGTGGTTTCTGCCCTAGGGCCTCCTGTGAGGTTGGAGTCATATGAAGGGGCCATGATCATGAAGGCTTGACCCTGGCGGGGGATTCTCTTCAAAGGTGCCTTATTAATGTGGTCAGTAAGGGTCGTTGGGAGGCCTCTGGGCCTCTCAAACGCAGTTTCCACAGAGTGCTGGCCTGGATTTCTCCAGAGTGAGCAATCTGAGAGACAGCAAGATGAGAACTACAATGGTTTTTATTTGCTAGCCAGGAAGTCCCACACCATCACTTTTGGTGATGTAAGTCGGCCCTATTCATCCTGGGAGGTAACTAGACAAGGGCACCAATGGCAGCAGGCTAGGACCATTGGCAGCTGCCAGCCACGTAGGACACTTGATTGGCTTTTTATCTTAGATGCTTTTCTCTTTCTAATGTTAAGTACTATGGTTTGAATATCTGTCTCCTCCAAAATTCCTCTTGAAATTTAGTCTCCTATGTATGTGGCAGTATTAAGAGGTGGGGTCTTTAAGAGATATTTGGGTCCCGTTGGCGCTGCCTTCATGAATGGATTCATCATGGATTAAGGGATTAATGGATTAATGGCTTATTAATGGGGGTGAGTCTGGTTACTATATGACAGCAGTTCTCAACCTGTGGGTCACGACCCCTTTGTAACAAGGAAAATACATTCTGCATATCAGATATATATGTTATGATTCATAACAGTAGCAAAATTACAGTTATGAAGTAGCAATGAAAATAATTTTATAGTTGGGGTCACCACCACATGAGGAACTGTATCAAAGGATTGCAGCATTAGGACGGTTGAGAACCACTGCCTAAGACCTAGGTGGATAAACTTGGAAAAGTCACTGAATTGCTTTGGGGATATTTTTCCCATATTCATAAAATAGGAAAATGATAATCAAACTTTTCTCTCCTGGTGGCAAGGAGGATTATATTAAATGATACACCTGAACATACTTGTATACCTGTGAATCATTAAGTTATATGCAAATATATAACTAGGAAACATAAAATTGAGCAAATAACTCAAGTCAAAATTGAATAATGTTTGTGTCTTTATAGTTTCCAAAGTCACTATAACTTTATATTGCTAAATAAATCTGAAGAATGTTTATCAGTGTCTATGCATTTAATACCATTATTACTTGGTAGTCAGCCAGTTCTGTATTAAGAAAATCTTGGTTTTATGACTTTAGAAGAAGATGCTAATGTCTGATTACTTATTAATAAGCAACTTTATGACTGCCAGCCTTTGGTGAAGTTACCTACCAAAGTCAACAATCAGTCCTAGATGTAGCATAGTAAAAATTGTTATGTTCATAGATGACAAAAATATTCTTATAAACAAACAGGAAGGTAAAAAAAAAGTACCTATAAAATTAAAAGCATGGTGACTGGATAATACTACTTCATAATACTGTAGTTCAGAACATAATATAATATATTAGACTTTTATGGAGCAAATATATGACTTAAGAATTCAATAAAAAGTCAAGTAGTTAACAGTGGTGAAGGTAGGAATACATTCTCTAATGAGTGTTTGAAATTATTGTTCTAATACCCTTATTGAAAAATAAAGAAGAAATTTATAAACATTGGTCATTACATGGTAACAAATAGGAATAAATTAAACTATACTATTGAAAAAGTAAAATTCTTATTTTGAGCTACAAATAGTTATTTATATGGAACCAAGTTATATGCCAGTAAGGGAGGCATAGTGCTTAAACAAACCATCACAAATCCACATAATGAAGTGATATCCAGCTATGAAGGTCTCGTTTTCGCAGTAAATTTGATAACATTGATTACTTTATAAAATAATATTCTGTGAAAAATTAGAAAAGAAAACTAAACATGAGTATTATTTCCTTTCTGCTAAATAGTATTAGGAATAAAAGGGCAGGGAAAATACAGAACAATGACAGTAGTAATCGGTAGGTGGCGTGATTATGCATAATTGTAAATTTTCTGGTGGGTTTCAAGATGTTTAATTTCTAATATTCCATAATGGCTATATTTTACTTTTATAATCAGGAAAATGAATTAAAGAAAGGGATTTAAGAGAGCCATGGACAAATCCTGTGAAGAATAAGCTTATATGAAGAACAAGTCTGCAAGAGATTGAGAAAATAAAAGGAGAAAATTTGAAGAAGAAAACAGCCAGCAGTCTCAGATACTACTGTGAGATCAAACAAGATAAAATGAAAAGAACCCATTGTGAAAGTCTAATTAAAAGAGTCAAGGACGGACTTTTCAGTAGCAGTTCCAGGCCTTGGCTAGAGCTATTTATTTGTCTAATTCTTGGCTGCTGCAATTCAAAGAGTAAATGGAGGAAGAAATCATAGTCCATTCTTGTGAGGAACTTAGCTCTGAAAAAATTGGGAGGAGAGCAGAAAGGTCAGATCAAGGGAGGGTGAATGGTGGGATCACACCTATGGTGCATAATGCAAGGGTATATGTCAGATCTATTAGTATAGAGTATAAATGACTTAATACAATAATTAAATGAGATGAGGTATATATTAACCAGTGTGATATAAGCTTTCCTAATTCTTTATGATATCAGCACATTGTACCCCATATGCATTAATATATATATGATCTATGTGTTTATGATTTAATTAAAAAAAACATAGCCAGGTATTCTGGCGGGCACCCATAGTCCCAGCTACTTGGGAGGCTGAGGCAAAAGAATCGCCTAAGCCCAGGAGTTGGAGGTTGCTGTGAGCTGTGACGCCACAGCACTCTACTGAGGGCAATAAAGTGAGACTCTGTCTCTAAAAAAAAAAAAAAATGCTTATTATGTGAATTATACCTTCAAATAGTTTGAAGGAAAAAGTTCTCAGTTCAAAAAAACCTACCTGCTTTTATTACGGATATTTTTTTTTTTTTTTTTTTTGAGACAGAGACTCAAGCTGTCATCCTAGATAGGGTGCCGTGGCATAACAGCTCACAGCAGGCTCTAATTCCTGGGCTTAAGCGAGTGTCTTGCCTCTGCCTCCCAAGTAGCTGGAACCACAGGCGCCTGCCACAATGCCCGGCCATTTTTTGGTTGCAGCCACCATTGTCGTTAGGCGGGCCCGGGCTGGATTTGAACCTGCCAGCTCAGGTGTACGTGGCTGGCACCTTAGCCCGTTGAGCCACAGGTGCTGAGTCATATTATGCATATTTTCAAACACGCAAATTAGAGAGAATAGTAAAATAAACTCTCATATACTCATCGCTCTTTTTTTTTCTTTTAAAGCCTCTCTTCTGAGTGTGCAACTCATCAGTCTTTTTAAAAAATTATCAACCCATGACCAATCTTGTTTCATCTATATTCCACCACTTACTACCCATTCTCACCCATCACCCCAAAAATGGATTATTTGACAAAACCCCATTCATGCATTGAATCATTTCATCCATATTTTTCAGCATGTATTGCTTTATTTATTTATTTATTTATTTATTTGAGACAGAGCCTCAAACTGTCACCCTGGGTAGAGTGCTGTGGCATCATAGCTCACAGCAACCTCCAATTCCTGGGCTCAAGCGAGTTTCCTGCCTCCGCCTCCCAAGTAGCTGGGAATACAGGCACCCGCCACAACACCCGGCCATTTTTTGGTTGCAGCTGTCATTGTTGTTTGGCAGGCTCAGGCTGGATTCGAACCTGCCAACTCAGGTGTATGTGGCTAGTGCCTTAGCCCATTGAGCCACAGGCGCTGAGCCTGTATTGCTTTTTTAAAACTAACATAACCACAATAGTTCTCGCTTTGGCAGCACATATACTAAAACTGGAACTATACAGAGATTAGCATGGCCCCCTGCACAAGAATGACATGAAAATTCATGAAGTGTTCCATATTTTTGATTTAATAAAAAAATTTTAAAAAATATAGGGACAGTGCCTGTGGCTAAGTGGGTAGGGTGCTGGCCCCATATACCAAGGATGGCAGGTTCCAATCCAGCCCCCGCCAAACTGCAACAAAAAAATAGCCAGGCATTGTGGCGGACGCCTGTAGTCCCAGCTACTCAGGAGGCTGAGGCAAGAGAATCGCCTAAGCCCAGGAGTTGGAGGTTGCTTATCACAGCATTCTACCGAGGGCGACAGAGTGAGACTCTGTCTCTATAAAAAAAAAAAAAAAAAAGGTCACAGTTGAATTTTGTTAGTGTTTGGTTTCTGGTTCCATTTTTTAAAGAAAAGGCAAACACATTTAAGTATGCATTTCTCCTTCCTAGATGTCAGCAGCACACTTTACACACTGTTTTGCACCTTGTTTTTCCCATTTAACAATATGCACCATAGATCATGTTAATACACAGAGCTAGTTCTCATTTCCTTTTACAGCTGCACAATATTTCACAGAGTAGATATCCTCCATAGATTAACATTTGTGCTATTTCCAGTCTTTTACTGTTACACAAGATGTGCTTGCAGCTTCCTTGCATGCTGAAAGCACATAATGTTAGGATGAAATCTGATTATAGGGTCTACATCCATCCCTGTTTCAAAGTAGACTATGTCCATAATTTACCCCAATTGTTGAGGTATTACATTTTTCACTATTTCTTTTCTTTTTTTTTTTTGTAGAGACAAAGTCTTACTTTATTGACCTAGGTAGGGTGCTGTGGCGTCACACAGCTCACAGCAACCTCCAACTCCTTGGCTTAGGTGATTCTCTTGCCTCAGCCTCCGGAGTAGCTGAGACTACAGGCACCCGCTACAATACCTGGCGATTTTTTGGTTGCTGTTGTCAGTGTTGTTTAGCAGGCCCTGGATGGGCTAGAACCTGCCAGCCCCCTGTGTATGTGGCCAGCGCCCTCACTGAGCAGGCACAGAGCCAACATCACTTCTTTCTTATGGATTTAACATGCTACTTGGCACATGAGGCAAATTCAGTTGCCTTCTGGATCTTGGTGGAATTTTTTTTTGTAATATTTTTGATCGTGGGTTGGTTGAATTTATAGATGTAGAACCAGGGATAATAAGGGACATCCGTGTATATGTACACACAAGACTATGTTTATGTAGATACAAATGTATATGTGTGTGCATATGTGTACACATGTGTATACACATTATACATATATAAGTACATGCATGTGTGTGATTTTTTTTTTGGCCAGGGCTGGGTTTGAACCCACCACCTCTGGCATATGGGGCCAGCGCCCTACTTCTTGAGCCTCAGGCACCGCCCAATGTGTGTGATTATTATACATGTATATTACACATAATCTATAATACATTCAGTACATATTCATATATGTAACAAAATATTAAAAATATAAAAATATTTTAAATGTAATATAATCTATATAATAGGACATGTGTATAGTATAACATGATATATAATGTAACATAATATATGTGATTACATGTGTGTAATATTGTGTGTCAACTTTAAATAATGAAATTTAGAAAATATGATTAAGTATAGAATTTGAGTGTAAACCCTGAGGGTAGCCACCTTCGAGACACCTGACTCAAATGGCCAAGCCAGTTTCTTCAGGACTCAGGATAATTTAAAGTTTCAACAGCTTAAAGGTTGAATTATTTTAAGTTTGAATTATTATTTTTCTTTTTTTTTTTTTTAGAACACTATTAAAATCTGCTTTAATACTTCTTTGGGGAAAAGAATACCACACTTTTAGTCAATGGTGAGAAACATTTTTACAGTAGTAGTAGGCTTCTATTTTTAATACCTATTATGCCATGAATTAATAGAGAAAAGGTTCCAGTAGCTCAGGGAGGCACCTTGCCATTGAATGTGATAAAGCTTTGTATGACTATTATGACATGAATTCATGGGGATAGGTTTCAGCATTTTATATTACTGTTACATGGAGTCTCTTGGTTATCCTGTGTGCTAATCTGTACACCTATTGTGCCATGAATTCATGGGAAATAAATAGGTTCCAGCACTTAATGTCATGGTTCCATTGGTTCTCTTGGTTATCCTGTGTGCTATGCTATATACCTATTATGCCATGAATTCATTGGGAATGGGTTCCAGGAGCTCAGGCTCCTTTCCATTGGTTCTCACAAAGGTTGGCAACCTCTAGGTAGCTTCAGGTTAAAGACTGGTCACCAAAATGGCCAAAGCAGGATTGGAGGATTGAGACTGGCAGTCATACCCTCCTCAGCCTCCTAGTGAAGTTGATTACCAGTAATCTATGGTTTAATTCATCATGCCTATGTAATAAAGCCTCCACGAAAACCCTAAAAAGGTTCTGAGAGCTTCTGGACAGCTGAAAATGTAGAAGCTTACAGGAAGTTGAACAAGAACTCATTCCTGTGCTGGGAGTAAGGCACACCCCACCTCTTCGGGGACAGAGGCTCCCACACCTGGGACCCTTCTAGATCTTGCCCTCATGTATCTCTTAATCTGGTTATTTATGTGTGTCTTTTAAAATATGTTTTGTAATAAAGCAGTAATTGTTTCCCTGAGTTCTACAAGCCACTCTGGCAAATTAATCAAACCCAAAAAGGAGATCATGGAAACTCCAACCTGAAGCCAGTGAGAAGAACCAGAGGTCTGGACTTGTGACTGCTGTCTAAAGGGGGGGCATCCTTAGGGACTGAGCCCTCCCCCTGTGGGATGATGCCACCTCCAGGTAGTGTTGGAATTGAAAGAGGACATCCAGCTGATGTCTGCTGCAGAATTGATTTCTTGTTTGTTGGTGGGGGAGGGAGAAATCCCCATTTGGTCACAGAAATCTTTTCTTTTTTCTTTCTTTTTTTTTTTTTTTTTTTGAGACAGAGTCTCACTATGTCACCCTTGATAGAGTGCTGTGGCATCACAGCTCACAGAAATCTCTAACTCTAACTCTTTAAGTGATTCTCTTGCCTTGGCCTCCCAAGCAGCTGGGACTACAAGTGCTCAACACAATGCCTAGCTTGAACCCGCCAGCCTCCATGTATGTGGCTGATGCCATAACCACTGTACTACAGGTGCAGAGCCAGGTCACAGAAATCTTCTGTACTGATTACTGTGGTGTGAGAAAGTAACTGGCTCCCTGAACAGATTTCAATGATACCTATAAGTTTTACATAATCTTCTCCTTTAACTAATTACTTGGCATTTTGAGTTGTTTCCCAGAAATGATGGCTTTTCTGCAAGACAAAGGAGTTGAGATTCTGAGTGCCTCTGGTCAGACTTCCTCATGCCAAGACTCATAATCCTCAATAATCTTCAGTGCCTCTGGCCTGTCCTTAAAAAAAAAGTCCATTATTTCAATTAGTTCAGGAGATGGATTTGAGGCAGTTTGTCCTATACTTCCTTTCATTTAAAAAAAAATTCCTTTCTTCCTTGGCAATCCTCTTTGCCTCAATAATTGGATCTTTGTGCAGTGAGTTGCTGGACCTAGGCCAAAACCCCCTTATAGTCTCAATAAAAAGAACAGAGGAAAAACGCAGTTTGAGTTTCACACTATGATATGTATATTTATATAGCACATATATTCACACTATGATATGTATATTTATATAGCACATATATTTACTGTTATATAATTATATATGTATATGAATATGCTGCATATATGTGAAGGAGCTAAGGAAATTTCACCCCAAAATATGATTCCTTGATATAAAGAATATTTAAAGTAAAAGACCATTTTTTATCAGAAAGCACTGGCCTCTCCTCTATAAAACCTGAGTAACTTGATTTAGAATCAAAAAAGGCTGCTGACTTCCATATTGCATACAAAAAGATCTGTCCCGAGGAGCCAAGATGGCAATCTGTAGCCAGCTTTCCGCAGAGGTTCCCGTCCGGAAGGAGAGTTAAAGGACAGAAACTCAGCAAGAAAGGCGATGGTTTGGATCTGAGCCAAAAGGAAAGGTTGAAGAGCGCACATGAACCCTGCTGGGGCGACCTGAGACCCCAAGGACACAAACAAAAAGGTACAGAGCACATCATCAAGCAGACGGGAGTCCCCTCCCCCCATGAGAGAGGTTCACAGTATACTCCATACCTCCATACAAACAAGCGAGCAGAGTTTGGAAGTCCTCCCACTCTACCCCACGGGAGAGACCCGCTAAAAACCAGACCTCCTTCCCCTACTAGGGTGCCGCGGTGCTCTTCAGCCAGGCATAAAACTGTACATACTCTCTACCTGCAAGTTGGTGTTCCTGGTGCTCCCCTCCACTCTCACCCCAAGGTCTGGAGGCCTGTTCCCCACAGAGTCCAGATTCTTGGAGACTTTCTTGAGGGGTGTGGACTGGCGCAGACTGTTGTTGAAGTGCGTTGGTTTTCTGGCTCAGGAGTAGGCCAAGAGACCTGGCTGGTGGGCAGGTCTCCTGAGACACGAGGCGGTGGCCGGCTCTGGCAACGAGCTCCAGGAACAGTAGCAGGAGAGCTGCACCCCTGGGGATGTTTTGAGGAGACACTCCCAGTCTTCTGGGTGGGCAGGGCAGGCGGAAGGCTTCTCCGGTGCCAGCAGAACGGACTGCAACCAAGGCAGGTGAAGGATTTGCCTGAGGCGGTACCCACGAGAACAGGGAGGGGCTGCTTTGCTTAACCTGGCCCTCAAGGGATGAAAGCTGAGACAAAGGGCTGGAACTCACAGACTGAGTAAAACCCATTTGCAGCCCGGGTTTGATCAGGGAAAATAGCCTTGACAGAAATAAATTCTGCGAACTTGTTCTGTTCCAGCAGCAACATCAATCAGGGACAGGGCTGGAACTGAGTGAATCGCCCCAGCCCCTATTAAGCACCCAGGTTGTCAGGCATCACCTCCCCCTGCCAAACAGTGACAGGGAGTAGCAGACTGTTTGTGGAGCCACAGACCTCACTGTGACCCAGGCAGGTGCAAATCTCTGGAGCATCTGCTCATTGGAGGAAACTGGATCACAACTGTTACCACTGACTGGGTGTGACAGAGGGGCAAGGTTGGGAAGGAGGCATTAACTTCCCAGACTAATTTACTTGCTGGGGGGGCTGCCCTCCTGAGCTCACACAGCATCGAAGTGAATTATACAAGAGCTTCCAGTGGATCCCTGCTATCTAGTTGCCAGAGACTTTGTTAACTCTTCTTGAGATTGGTGCTGGCTAGGACAATTGGTTGGGACCTCCTCAGCTAGTCTAATCACCCAAGGACTTTCCAAAGTGGTACCCTGGGTGTGTGGTAGTGGGAAGGTTTGATTTGGCTTTTTCAATTGTAGCCTGTGGGGGGTGCGGCGACTTAACTCTGGTAT